>JANHFT010001719.1:74850-93051 GCA_032467955.1 Pseudoxenodon macrops
CTGAGAGCACATGCACCAAAGACAAATTCCTTGTGTGTCCAATCACACTTGGCCAATAAAGAATTCTATTCTATGAAACCTAGTGGCGATATAATTGGCTTATTTTGCTTCTTATTTTTTAATAAGATAATTTTCGCTGTTGACAATCAGTGCTTCATTGTAGTGGGTAGACCAGAAAACCACTTCACATTTGTTACAATATGTGAATCCAGTCCAGGGGTGGGTTCTAACTTACCTCGCTGCTGGTTTGCTGCCTCCCGCGCAGCGCGTGCCTTGTGGCGCATGCATGCGCAGTAGAAAAAAAATCCAAAAATAACTGGGGGAAAAAGGCCAAAAACAAGATGGTGACGCATGCGCAGTTCCGGAAACTCGGCTTCTGCACATGCGCAGAAGGAAAAAACTCGAAAAAATCCAAACAAAATTTTTTCCCCTCCCCCCCCCAAAAGATGCCAGTGCCCACGGACCAGAACTGGCTCCGTGACATCACTAGCGGTCTACTACCTACTCAGTAGAACTGGTTTGAACCATGGGAACCCACCTCTGATCCAGTCATATGTATACAAGGCTGAGTTCACATATATTTTATTAATATTACAATAGTTTAAAAAAACCAGGATCAGACTGAATTTGACATATTGATTTCAGCTAACAACCTTAAAAAGATTTTTAAATGGATGTTCACTCAATTGCCTTTGGAAATGAGTAATAGCAACTGTCAAATTAGACTGCCTGTCAAACATGTTGGGAAAGAAAATGAGATGAAAACTTCAGTTAGGATGATAATAATCAAACAGGTTTTTTTTTTAAGTTTCCAAATTTTACCATATCATTAGAATGTTAATATAGTGCTTTTCCAAAAATCCATTTGTCTTCCTTTCAGAGAATTGGCATCCTGGAACAGGACAGATTAGCCTAAATAAGGGTTATTTGGATTATACAGATCAACATTAATCCATAGTTATGTTTCTTTAAAGAGAAGGAGACATAGAGACAATCACAACATAGCATTATTTTGTCTCCTGTGGCGACAGCCTGTATGTGGCAGGAGCTTTGTATGCATCTTTCATATTCAAAATATTCATCTCTGCACATTATATATCTAAAATAACCTGATAACCTACAAAATATTTGTGCAGTTGTGCAACACTATCTATGTTGCATAAGAGATTTTCCCCATCATAAATCTACCTGCTGATTTGATTTTAACCCAAACATGGGGCTTGTGGGGACTAAATCATCCATAAACAATCCTTGATGTCATATTCTACTTATTTAAACATGTTTTACTTAAATGGTTTTTAAACTTACCAATCGAAAGTTGGTATGCTAGGAAACAAACCACATTTGACATCCTCTGCATTTTGAAGGATGGCCTTGATAGACAGATAGGCTGAAAATGTGTCTTAGAAAATAAAACGGAATTGCTCTGCTCAAAACCAAAGAAAGAGAGTAAATTTAAGATTAAATATTTTAGAAAGCCGAAAATTTTAAAATCTTGCTCATAAATTAATTGCAGTTCCAGAAAAACCAAAAGTCTCATGTATATGGGATTTGTTGCATAAAGCGCAGATACTGATATCCACTGCACAAATATAATTGCCACCATCATTATTGAAGGGTGTGCAATCCTTCAGGCAAAAATATACATCTATGTTGACTTGCTTCAAATACAGATCACATTCACCTCTACTTTGTGGACGAGAACCAATGTAATCTATATTGGCAAAAACCAAAAGGAATGTAGCATCACCTTTGCTGGTTAATCTATTTTGTACAAAAATTTAAAATTGATTTCCTTCACTGAAATGGATAGAGAAAGCTTTTCAAGACACAGCATAGACACCCAAATAGAATAATTATTGAATCAGGGCACTCCTTTGGAGATGTACTGGGAGGGTATGGAACCAAGTTTTAAGTTTGGCACGATTTCTGTACAGGTAGTCCTCGACTTATGACCACAATTGAGCCCAACATTTTTGTTGTCAAGTGAGACATTTGTTAAGTGAGTTTTGCCTCATTTTACGACCTTTCTTGCAACAGTTGTTCAGTGAATCACTGCAGTTGATAAGTTAATAACACAGTGAATCTGGCTTCCCCATTGATTATGCTTGTCAAAAGTTTGGATCACATGACCTTGGGAGACAGCAACCGTCATAAATATGAACCAGTTGCCAAGCATCTGAATTTTGATCACATGATCATGGGGATGCTACAAGGTCGTAAGTGTGAAAAATGGTCATACGTCACTTTTTCCAGTGCCAGTATAACTTTGAATGGTCGCTAAATGAACTGTTGTAAGTCAAAGACTACCTGTATATAGGGGGAAAGAGAACACATTATCCTTGGATTATTCATCTAGCATGTCCCTTAAGCAAAACTCAGCTGGTTTCTTCACATGGTACACAATGATTGACATATTGGGATTTGGGTAAGAGCAATTCCCAAATTGTGAGATCACAGTTACCTTATTCATTTAGGATTATTATTCTTGCTTACTTTTTTTTAACCTGATCTTTAGAAGCTTCTTGGGAATCATACAGCTTCTTCTACTAAATGCCTAGCATGAGGATAATTCTGTATCTCCAAAGACAGGACACAGAATTCTTACATTATTAAGATGGATTTGACTCATACAATGTAATGGCCTAATGCACACTTCGCCTAATGCTTTTAACATGCCTGTTCCTTTTTTTTTTTTTTTTCCTTAATAGGGGGATTTTGAAAGCGACTAGCAAAATTATTCACGTAATTCATATGCAATGTTGGCTTACTAACCTCTGACATTCACTCTGAACTAAAACCATTGATTATTGGTTTTTTGTTCCTAGCAGTTTCGACTCGTGGAGTCGTAAATCAAAATCCTCAATGGATTTTAGGAAGGAACCTCAGCGTTTTCATTACAAATTAGGGATCAATTTCCAGTTAGTTTGATGACATAAAATTGCCGTCAAAGAAAAAAATATATGATGGTCCTCGACTTACAACAGTTCATTTAGTGTCCATTTGAAGGTGACAATGAAAAAAAGTGACTTATGACCATTGCAGCACCCCCATGGTCACAGGATCAAAATTTGGATACTTTCTGACGATTGCAGTGTGCTGGGATCGTGATCATTTTGTGACCTTCTGATAAGCAAAGATATTGGGCAAGCCAGATTCACTCAACAACCATGTTAACAGCTGTGGCAAGAAAGATCATAAAATGAAGCACAACTCGCTTAACAACTGTCTCACTTAGCGGCAGAAATATCGAGCTAAATTCTGATCATAACTTGAGAACGACCTGCATTTAATGAGATTCTCAAGGGTGCTGTATAAAATACTTGCCCGTTTGCCCATGTTTAGCTGTAACACAACCAAGAGGGATGTGTGTGAATGTTCTGTCCTTTACCTTACAATCCTCTCTCCAACTGTCCACAGCCATTTTGGTTTCCCATATGTCAAGCCAACGCAAGGTATAATTGGGAACTGCCATCCCAAGGTTTTTCAATGGAGCTGCTACTGTCATTGCTAAGGATCAAGCTTTTCCTTCCAACAACCAATCTTCCTTCCAGACGTTTACTGTCTTCTTGGCTTCCCACACTTCAGTTAAATACAAACAGAAGGCATCATCAGGAAGCTCCTTCTAAGATTTTTTTTTTCAGATTGGCAATTAAGGATGCTTGAGAGAGATGAAAACTGTGATAAAAAACAGTGTTGGCTGCAGCACTCTCCACCAGATTTTGGTTCAGTATTACACATAGAAATCTAACCTTCATCAGCCTGGACTTGATTGGTCTGTTTTCGACTTGTTTGTGCTAAATGCTGTTAAGTAAGCTATTGGGAAGACTCAATTTCTAATCCACTTTTGGCCTTCACTAGGTGATTACTCCCTCACTCAGGCTAACTTTATCTCACAAGATTGTTGGCAGGAAAAAGGAGAAGAAGGAGAACTGTGCATGCCAGGGTTATCCAACCTTAGCAACTTTTAGGACTTGTGGATTTCCTAGAATTCCCATGTTGGGTGGTGAATTCTGGGAGTTGAAACCCATTAGATTTAAAATTGCTAGGGCTGCATACAGAAGTGGGTTCCTACTGGTTCTATAGAACTGGTAGTAACTTGGCGATGACATCACAGAGCCCATCCCGTCATTGCCTCCATGGGTGCAGCCATCTTGGATTTTGCTTCTGTGCATGCGCAGAAGCTAGTTTTTTGCTTGTGTGCATGCACAGAAGCTAGTTTTTGATTGCTGCATGTGTGCATGCATGCACACGCAGTGCAACCCTGAGCGAACCAGCAGCAAAAATATCCGGAACCCGCCCCTGGTTGCATACCATAGGATGTATGGCCTTGTAAGCTCCTAAATAAATAGGATGGTTTTAAATCCAACAAATAGACTGTAAATTTTGCATTTGGAAAGCCTGTGTAAGGATGCAATACTCATTTAGCCAGGGAAATAAATACAAAAAATTGTCCTAGATCCTCAAATGTGTTTCTCAAAATCCAGACAGAATCTTTTCTCAGCTTGTCCAGAAAGGGTGGCCTTGGACCAACAGCTGTTTGGGTGCACACTATCCAGACTGACAATGAGCTACAACGCAGCAAGACAAGAAGTATAATTCTGGAATGAAGGAACAGATTCTTGCATCCTTGTGTAGTCACGCAAAACACAATCTGCTTGGGTAAACTGACATGTATTAGGACAGGGCATTGCACAAGGAAGGAGACATAAACTCATTTGTTACATCCCTCTTATCTAGCATTATCTATTCTACAATGAGGCCCCACAGAACATTAATCAGTTTCAACCCGGTACATTTGAAAACCAATCAGTCAATACAATAACGCTATCTAAAGAGAGGCTCAATAAGACGATATTTATAGCTACTTTACTAGCAGTATGCAGGGTGGAGCGGGTGGGGTGGAGTTGGGGGTAAGATCCTTTGACAAAGCAATCCCACGTAAAGCTCTTAAATCTTTTGTATTCAAGGAAGCTTGCTTCTAGCTTAATACAACATGATTGCAGGCTGAAGGGGCCTTCTTTACTAAGGCTAGCTTCTCTGTTATAGATGTGGGCAATTATTTGTTTACTTGCTAGGTTTATTCCCTACCTTTTGTTTAGGAGCTCAAGGCAGCATAGCTAGCATTCTTTCCTCCTACTTTCCCCTAAAAATAACCCTAGGAAGGTCTTGGCTAAGAAAAAGTGACGGACCCAAAGTCATCCAGTGACCTTTCATGAATGAGAGTGGATTTGAACCTAGGTTTCCTCAGCATCACTCCTACACTTGACTACTACACCATACTGGGTCTATTTCTGACATAAAGTGGTAGAGAACATGCTCTGAATAAACCTACAGTTTATTGAATTAGCAATAATTAAATAAAAGAGTGCTAAGAACATCCTGACGTTCATTTTATTAAAATGAAAAAAAAAACATATTTTAGAGAAGACTTCCATCACGATAACGTTCTTCAGTGTCTGACATATTGGTGAAAAGGAAACTAAAGTTGATACAAAACAGCACAACTGTTACATCAGCCTTTCCCAGCATGGTAGGTACCATCCAGTGGTGGGATTCTTTTTTTTTTACTACTGGTTCTGTGGGCTTGGTGGGCGTGGTAGGGGAAGGATACTGTAAAATCTCCATTCCCTCCTAGTCCAGGGGAAGGTTACTGCAAAATCCCATGACCTCCTAAACTGGGACTACGGAGGCAGAAAATAGATGGTGGGGCGCAGTCAGAGATGGTATTTACTGGTTCTCCAAACTACTCAACATTTCCGCTACCGGTTTCTCCAGAGCCTGTCAGAACCTGCTTAATAGTACCATCTGTATGTGTTGGACAACAACTGGCATCATTCACACCTTGTTCTGGAAGCATCTTTGTGCTCAAAAGTGAAGCCCCCTGATATTAAATGGAGTTCACTTTTGAATAAATATGTATAAACATGTTGCATTACATGTGCCCATGTGCCCATCATAAGCCCTCAATGGGCTTATGATGGGCTGCTTAGGGATTTTTGAAGGTTTTATGGTTTTGAAGGTTTTATGGAAGCCCCCCAAAAGGTACTTATGGCCTGTTTTTGAAGTTATGAGGGCCATGGTCATGCCATAACATTTAGGATGCTTGTTTGCAGTGACCAAGATTTGTGACCTTTTTTGCTGGTTTCAGGCGTTGGCTTCCAGTCTCTGGAAGCCATTGGGGAAAATTGATTCACTTAATGACGTCTGTATTTGCTTAACAACTACTGCAAAAAATGTTTAAAAAATTGGGTCCACTTATGTGATGCCTCGACTTACGAACTGCAACAACCTACAACTGTAATTTCAAATACAATTATGGTTGTAATTCGACATGTAATTCTGTTTCTTAGAAGGAATAAGAGTTGTATTTTTTTAAATACAAATAGAAAGAAAGTAGGAGGAAGGGAGAGATTATTATCCATATGAGATAAACTGTTGTCTCACAAACCAACAAGCATAAAGCAAGCTCTCCCCATAGCAGTTTTGGAAGATTGATACAAAAAACTCCTCTTCAACAGGAGTACCCAACCCCAGGTCTGCAGACCAATACAATCCATGGTCCATTGGAAAGCGGGTTGCACAAGTGCTAGGCAAGTGTGCTAAGCTTTATTTACACATGTGTGGGATTAGGTTGCACGCACAAAACCACCCCTTCACCTCCGCCACCGCTGCTGGTCCATGGAGCCAAAAAGGTTGGGGACCGCTGCTCTATGAGATAAGATTGTGCCTCTGTAGATAAGGGGCTGTTTATAGTTCATGTCCTGGTACCCTCTCTAAGGACTCAAAGACACACTTTATAATTCCCTACCTGTTAAAATATGCTAGAAATTCTGACCTTTATGTATAGCTGTTATCGGATCAGTATGCCTTAGTCTCCAGTGCTGTAGCTAAATTTTGTAAAATTTAGCTGTAAAATCAGGCAGATTTTGATCATCCACTTTTTACATCGATTGTAATATTTTATTTATTTATTCTAACTTTTTTTTAATGGAGGCTTTTTGTTTGTAATTTTAGTCAGGGACCATAATAAAAAATATTCATGCCCTGTTGCCTTATTCCAAATAAGTTTGGAAATCATCCCCATTTTTAATATACTAAGGAGAGTTGCAATGTCATGACATGTTTGTACATGAAATTCAACCTCCTTGATCCACAAACGTTGTATTTCTGCTGTGACTAGGAACTTCAATCTTGCCAAGATCCTAGTAGATTCTAAACTATGTATCTCCTATTTAGCACTAAAAGAAGCAACATTGGGAAAATAATATTTTGGAATTAGGGGTCTTTTTCTAGCTTACAATTTCTTTTTTTTTTAATCATATTAATTTTTATGGAAATGATGACCTGTTAGCCTAATTATTAGAAAGTAAGTGCATAATATCAGAAAATGTATTGATAGTTCATAAAAATTCCCCTACATCAAATTAATATATATTTAAATAGAAAACCAAAGTAGGTTTGCAAGGAAATAGATCTCTATTATGTGTTTTGGGTTTTATTTCCAAGTACATATCTACTATATAACCTTTAAAGAAAGTACTGTACTTTCGATCTTACAGGGCTTGTTTTTAAAAGACAGGCATAAAATAGCATTTCAGGTACTCTTTGACTTAGGACTGTTTAATGATAGCTCAAAGTTACAATGACCACAAAACAAGTGATTTATGTCCCATTCATGAAGTTCTGACCACTCCTGCAATCACGTGATCTCAATTTGGGTGCTTGGCAATTGGCTTGCGTCTACAATGATGCAGTGTCTTGTAGTTATGGGATTATGATTTATGATCTTTCCAGTTGCCTCCCAACAAGCAAAGTCAATGGGGGAAGCTGGATTTGCTTAACAAGCACAGTAAAAATACTAATGAAATGATGACTTACCTAGTGACTGCTTTGCTTAGTGGCTGAAATTCTGGTGCCAATTGTGGTTATAAATCAAGGATTACATGTATGCAATTATTCATTAAAACTACTCATAGGTTCAATATGCCTCCAATTAATTGAGAATCAGATTTAGATAAAATTATTGACATAAATGCACATTCAGGATGGAAGTGGCAAGATTTGTCATATTTTGTTTGTTTGCTTATTTGTTTATTTATATCCTTTCTTTATTATGTTTACAAATGACTCAAGGCAGCAAACACAGCTTTCTCCTCCCATTTTCCCCACAACACAACAACAACTCTGTGAGGTGAGTTGAGCTGAGAAATAATGACTGGCCCAAGGGAACAAGCCAAGTTGGGACTTGAACTCATGGTCTCTTGTTTTCTAGTCTAGTGCCTTAGATTAGACCAAAGTGCCTCTATTTATCTTCTGGGATACATTCTCATGTCTCTCACATGTGGAGCAGCACCTCCTTTGAATCCCATAAAACATGTGCCGCCCATCTAAAAATAAATGTGCTTCTAGATTCAGAATTTTTTTGCACATATGTAAGGACTGTGCAAAAGTGATTGATTAAAACTGTGATCAGTTAGTAAAACTGTCTTTAATCAAGCTGTACTCTTTTCAGTAGTATCTAGTGTTCCAAATGAAAAACAGATTTGGTTAGTAGTCAATGGGCTGAGTGCAGTTTTTGTCATAATTAGATTTGGCTTATAGAGATTTTAAAGGGACCTGTCAACTGTAAGTAAATGGCAATAATTTCAAACAATATCTAATTGTAACTAAATGTAAATCCAGTACATTGATTTGATATTTTGGAATCCTTATGAAAAAGATTTTCATGACATTTGATGGGGATTTTGTCCAAGTAAGCAATGGAAACAAGATCATCCTTCGTAGCTGTGATCCTATGAATATTTCTTGAGAGCCCTAAACTTTTGGGACAAAGTGAGACAATATCTATAATGTGTCTCATTATCTGGCTTAGATATGAGTCTGAGTGGAACATGGTTAAATGATGTGCTATATGAAATGAAATACATAGTCCTGTAGGGCCTAGTCAAAATAGTCAAAACTTTAATTCATATTTGATTTAAAAAAAAACAGAAATCATTATTATATATATACAAGTAATCCTTGACAGTCATTTGGTGACTGTTCAAAGTTACAATGGAAGTGAAAAAAGTGACTTATGGTCATTTTTCACACTTACAACCATTGCAGCATCCCCTTGGTCATGGGATCAAGATTTGGATGCTTGGCAACTGGCATACATGTATGACAGTTGCAGTGTCCTGTACAATAAATGGTAAGTCAAGGACTACCTATATGCTTAGAAAAGATTTACAAATACGAGACCTGAAGAATGTCTTACTAATCTCAGCTAAATTCATATAACTGTATAGTTAATAATTTCCAGAGAGGGTCAATTTTACATGTAACATCTTTAATTTTATTAACTATTTTATTAGCAATCAACCAATGGAACAGCTTGCCTTCAGAAGTTGTGGGTGCTCCATCACTGGAGGCCTTCAAAAAGAGACTGGACAATCATTTATATGAAATGATCTAGGGTCTCCTGCTCAATAGCAATAACACTTAGACTTATATACCGCTTCATAGTGCTTTTACATCCCTCTCTAAGCGGTTTACAGAGTCATCCTAATGCCCCCAACAACTCTGGTCCTCATTTTACCCACCTCGGAAGGATTGAAGGCTGAGTCAGCCTTGAGCCAGTGAGATTTGAACAGCCGAACTGCAGCTAGCTGTCAGTTGAAGCAGCCTGTAGTACTACACTCTAACCACTGCACCACCTCAGCTCAAGCAGGGGGTTGGACTAGAAGACCTCCAATGTCCCATCCAACTCTATTAATATATTTCTATGTTATCGGCAGTCCTCAGAAATGGCTTCATGCTACTAATGGTCCCTCCATCTTCAAAAGAAAGTGCCGTTTGCTCTCATTCGTCTCTATTTCATCTTCAAAAAAAACCAACCCCCAAACATAAGCTGTTACCAAACTGAATGTAGGGCTATCTGGCAAAGGAATGAATATACGCAGCGATTTGAATAACATTTTATGGATTGAATCAGATTTTTCTTCCCCCTTCCCCCTTCATGGAAGCAGTTAAAATTTGGCAAGCCTTTTTATCAACTCAAACAGAAGGAAATGCTACCATCTAGTGCTTCCACATATTAATGCAATCAAGGTAAATGTGTTGATTGAATCTTGAATACATTATTAAGTCAGGTCTTAAAATAAGCCTCAGTAAAAGCTCTAAAACAAAGCAGAGAAACTTACAGCTTGCTTCAGACTTTGAAAGATCTTGGAGGAGCAGAATATTGATTTTGGCCTCTCATTCCTCATACATTCTTTATGCTCACTGGCAGAGATTCCACACAACCACTCAATCTGTTTTTCTTTAGTCTATTAAAACCAGTAACTAGTAAAATACCGTAGTTTTATCTATTTTAATAGATTCGTTATATGGCCTTGCATTGACTGATATATTCATTGAAAATAGAGAGTACTGAGACCCTCCAATGGTCATGAGCTTTTAGATTATTTGTTGTGATCTAATTATTTGATATTCTGGTGTTTTCACCAGAAATTGTGTCTGGCATCTTCCAGAGCTTCAAAATATCCATAATTACCAGCCAGAAGGAAGGCGAATGGAAGAGAGAAAGAGACTAGATTAAAGGTAGAAAAAGAAGCTGTGCAGAGATGATGAATAGATTAAGAAGAAAATTCGATTTATCTAAGCATGAGATAACAATACAAAAAACATATTATTCACCTATTCAAAAAGAAGGGTTGCCAAATTCTGATTTCGAGAATTAACTTGGATCAGGCAAGTATGTAAATGCTGCTATTCTTCTATTTCTAGTGATGTATCTTTTATCCCTGGCTATTGAAGGCCAGCAAAGGATCTTCTTAGATTCATCAGTTGGCAACAACATGGACCGAATGGAATATAGAACGGAAGGAAGCACTGAAAAACAATATTTACATCTTTTGCACAATTAGGTCTAAGGAGCTTAAAAAGATGGAACAGATATCACCCTCATGAAATTAGGAAAAAAAGTCAGTCAATACTCAATCACTCAAACAACCTTTATTTTCTAGATATTTCTTTCTAACTCACTGTCTATAAAAACTCAGTAGGATAATCAAACTAAACTATCAACCAAATGTATATTTCTTTTCAAGACTATTACTTTTGGATATTTATTTTTAATTGCTAACTAAAAATTGTCTATGAATGCTAACTTTATTACACTTTTAATTGTATGGTTCCTAAGCCAGATCTGTTCAATTTTGATTCCCAATGTCATGGGAATCAAAGGTCCAAGGACATCCAAAATAATTGCAGCTAAATCTGTATTGTATGCACTAGTGTGGTCTAAAACAACAAATCTGTATGATTTTTTCAGATGCTCTGTTGTAGTTGTTATAACTCTTTAATTTGCAACACAGTTTATACGTTCAATGAAGAATTTGACTTTAAACCAAACACTTTTAGAGTTTGAATAATCATGTTTATAAAATAATTATATTGGTTAGGATCAGTAAGTGCTGGACATATTTGTGTGATGTGACTTCTTTCCATTCTATAGCCACAATCTCTGATGACCCACTGTGACTGTAGTAAACAAATACACAATTCAGCATACTATAAAACATTATCCTAACCAGGGTTTATTTTAACCATGGTTTTTGAACAAGCATTAGTTCTCCTGCAAAAGTCATAACATTCCACTTTAAATTATGATTTAACAACAATTGCTTGGTTTACAATTGCTGAAAGCAAAAATCTGGCAATAATGACTATGCCCAAAAGTTAAATTTTCATCATAAAAAGAAAGGATAAAGATAGATAAGGTCATGGTGATTAAAATGGCATTATCAAATATTTCCAAGAAGAATTTAGAATTTTATCAAAATCATTTGTGAATGAAAACTTGCTTATTTATTGTTACATTGCATTTAAAACAATTATTATTCTGCCAGGATAAGTAAATACACCTGTCACTACTTAAGTCATCCAAAGTTTTTTACCTTTTCAGTTTCTATTTCAAAAATATCTATATTTTGAAATTAATCTCTTGTGGCATCCAAGATAGTTCAGCTGTCAAATTTAAGTGTCTAGAGCCAAATTAGACTAAATATGGCAGGCTATTAATTAAGGCAGAAACGAGAACAAATTAGTAGACATTGTAGCAGAAATAAACATTGGTAGGTCAAAAGTGTGTGTATGTGTATCTCTTGTGTAGTTCTATGTGTAGTTCTATGTGTAGTTCTATATGTAGTTGCAACTACATATAGAACTACATACAGAACTATGCGTTTTCTTCCTTACATTTCAAAATCA
Source organism: Pseudoxenodon macrops (assembly GCA_032467955.1). Classification (NCBI taxonomy): domain Eukaryota; kingdom Metazoa; phylum Chordata; class Lepidosauria; order Squamata; family Pseudoxenodontidae; genus Pseudoxenodon; species Pseudoxenodon macrops. The sequence continues at coordinate 87,109 of JANHFT010001719.1, forward strand.
GGCTTTTGGTACTAATCTTTAATGAAAGAAATAGTAAGTATATACAAATGTTGCTATGTTATTATAAAAGCAAAATAAATTTAAAGAATGAGAATAGAAAATATGAAAAAGTGCAAGGAAAAAGACAAAAAAATCAGAGAAAAATAAGGATATAATAAAGAGAAAGAAATATATAAGGAAGTGTTGTTGTTCATCACAATTATGAAGACATTTAGTGACCTTTCAACCCCTATGAGGTTTATTTATTTATTTATTGAATTTATATTGCTGCCCAATTGCCCATGGCAACTCAAGGCAGCTTACAGAATATAAGACCATATTTAAAACAATAAAAAATAACAAAAAGAATCAAATTATTTTAATATAGTACAATATAACAAAATCATCCCCCACCCTCCGTCCCGGTGACAAATTATCTCTTCATCCCACACCCCATTTCTTATCTATAAACCCATGAAATGTCTTTTCAGTCATCTGCCAGTGTCAGCTGAAAGTCCATAAAGGGTTGCCAAAAGGTACAACATAACTTGTTTTAACTTGATCAAATAAACCAACTTCATATTCCTTCTTTTTATTTTTTATCTCTTAATTTTTAGTTCATTCAAATGTTGCTATAGGGTTTGGTTTCTTTTCATTTTCCCTTTATCCTATTACACAGAATTCTTCAAGGCTCTTTTGTAAATTTAACAGGAAAAAAATATCCACATCTCTTAATTTGTTCTTTTATTTCCCATTTAAATTTCAAAACCTCAGCCAGTTTCTTTTGTAGATGCAGTGAAATATCCTTTTCTAAATAATTCCCCTGCCCTGCCAGTTGTAAATCTACTTTCAAAACCATTTCTACTTTGTCAAATTTATTCTACTTCTGTCATTTCTTCAATAACATATTTTGGATACAGTTACTGACACAGTCGATATGGTGGCTACTCTTTTATAATTCCATTCTTCAAAAGTCTCCTTCAATATTTTTATTATTATAACATTCTGCAATATTTTACATGCTTATAAATCTTTCCTCTACCTAAAATCTCCCCGTCTAGTGTCCAGCATCTATGTCCAAAGATAAGAGTTTATCTTCATTATCTTTTGTAAAAACTACAGGATCCATTTCCTACAAGAAATTGTTCTTTATAATTAATTTCAAAATATTAGTGTATAAGTTTCAATATCCCAATTAGTTCATTTATAACTTTCTAGTATCAATCTCATTTAGCTTTTAATTGTTTATTTCAGATTCTTTACTTTCTTACACATATGATTAAAAAAAAAACATTTTCGATTGAAGGTAGACTTACCCGGCACTTTCAAACTTGTTATTCTGAAATCTTTAATAGCTTAAAAGTAATTTATAAGCAAGTTCCAAAAGTGATTAGAAAGTGAGATTTGCTAACTTAATGTCTTTTAAAGGTTTCTGCTGTGATTGTGAACAAGATGATTAATCCTATGATCTCCCAGTGCTCAATTGTGCAGACAATTGTTCTCCTGAAGTCTCCTCAGAAGGAGCTGTTGTCTGGAGCACTTATGAGTGATCTTTCATTGTTATCTGTTCCAAGGATCCAAAACCAATCTACTCACTGGTTCTTTGGTCTTTGCCACAGTTATTGACATTTTACATTAAAATAGTTGACTTTGAACTATGTGTGTGCAAAGTTCTGATCTATAATGACAATTATTTTCATGACTCAAAAATAGTCATGAAAATAATTGCCATTATAGATCAGAACTTTGCACACACACACACACACACACAGACACACACACAAGACAGAATGCCTACTTTCAGGTTATGTTCAAATAGCTTTTTCTATCATTTAGACTGAAGTCAAATACTCTGATCCAGAGTACACCATACACCTTTGCAAACAGTGCAGAATGTACCATTCATTTCTTTTACTGCTATTCTTCATATTAAATGTAAAAGTAGGGATAGATTCATTCTTTTCCTAGAACAAGTTAAGAAAGGTCTGCTTTGCTTTTTTTTTTTTTTGTAGCCGCTGCTTGTATAATTCCACAAATAACAAAAAATAAAATCCTAATTATTTTATTTAACTAGGTCAAAAACCAGAAACCATTTCATAGGATGCCAATTGCTCCTGCAGCACTATGGAGGCCAAACGTCTTGGTTTTGGGGGAATTCCAAGTAATAAAGCAGATCATGCGATGGTCATCATGCGATGTGCAACTAATCTTAAAGGTAAGTAGAATTATTCAGATAAACCTTATTCATGCATAGTCTCTGGCAATAAAATCTCCAAAGTATTATCTTGTATTTTCCATTACATCCTCAAATCACTGACGAGCAGAGTTCCTTATGGTGATCCAGGGCTTTTTTGTGAACTGCTTTTTAAAAAAATCCAATTTGCCTCACACTCCTGCAGTGACAAAGTTATGAAGGGTTTGAGGATTTAAAAAAAATTACTCTTCTTTGTACTGGTTTGATACTGGTTTTAAAATAGATCATCCCGAGTTTTCTAGGACACTATCTCACTTAATTGAATGGAATTGCTTTATGTTAGCTTTGTGAGGTAATCTTTCATGGGAATTGGGTGTTTCAATATAAAACAACAGTTCTATTCTTGATCATTTATGAATCAGGAGAGATTGTATATGCTCAAAATTAGTGACCTAAATGTTGGACTGAGACACCAGACACTTAATGAATTAGAAAAGGGAGGGATTATATTGAACAACTGTTGTACAAGAGTCTGGGAACTATAACCAATTTATTTATTATTTATTTATTTGAGTTGTCAATCGTTTACAAGATAATAGGTATAAGAATAAACATGAATATGAGCACAGGAAATGGGTACGAATAAATGGGGACAGTAGGACAGGGACGGTAGGCATAATGGTGCGCCTATGCACGCCCCAAATCTCCACCTTCATGCTTATTCAAAGTTCTGAATGTTGCTTCAAGTTAATGACATTTACATTTTTGTTGGGTACTTTTGGGACACACCTTTTTGTATAGAGTGTAGCTCTATACTCATTAAATGCAATTAAAAGTTATCCCTGAATAATTATGCATAAAATTGCCAAAGCAGTTCTAGTTGCATAGAACAGAACACTAAAATAATTGTCTTTTCCCCCCACATTTCTTCTTTGCTCTAACGCTACAGCTTTAAACCATCCTTTTTCAGTTTGATGTCCTCTAGATATACTAAGCTTCAACTTTACATGATAACTGGGATTTTTGCAGCCGAAATCCAAAATCTTGAGAGGCATCAGGTTGGGAAAGGCTGGTTTAAATGCACAGGCATAGTAATGTAAGCTAATTTGTCTCTGGCATGTCAAAAGGCATCAATCTTTTACAGCATCAAGTTTGTAAATCTGAAATGACACTGCTGTCCTTGTAGTTTCTCTAAGACAGCTTATATCTTTGAATCCTCCCCTTTGTTCACAAAAAATAAAAATCCCCCCAAACCCATTCTCTTTTTCCATTCATGTCAGTGAACATGAAGTGTCACAGATAATAAGCTCTCCCTTTTCCTATTAGGAACAATAACTACACTGTCCAAATATGCTCTGCTATGATTTATGAGCTGTGTGGAGATACAGCCTGGTTGTAAAAATCAATACAGTAGACTCAACATATATTTTTTTCTTTTTTAAAAAGTATTGAAGCAAAATACTTTAGGTACTTTTTTTTAAGACCGCATATTCTAATGAAGTAACTCTACAATGCATCCTTATGGGTGCCTTTATTTATATGCAAGTCCTCCGAGTTCAATGGAGCTTACAATAGACAAGCTACAGCCGCACGCTTACAAGTACCAGCTCCCGTAAATTGCACGCTTATGATCACCCTGTACAGCATGATAATTAGAAAATGTGGAGTGGAGGCTTATTTCCAGATACGCGGTTACAGAATGTCAGCCTAACTATGGCAATGTAATAAATAAGCATATACAACACTGTGAGTTTCTAAATTTAGCCAACTCCTCCATTTCATTTCATTAGAGCTGACACGAAACAAGAAGTGCAGGGACAAGTTATACACATTATGGTTTTTTTTAAATACATCTTTCTTGTGATAGCAACTCCCCTTGTTCCTATGGCTACCTTTGTGCAGACTGAACTTCAGAATCCAATGTTACCATGCGCTGCATTCATTATCTTGTATGTTGCACCAATTCACCCTATGGAACAATCACCCACATTTTTATTTGTAAGCAAATAAATAAATACAGGTAGTGCTCGACCTACGACCACAACTGAGCCCAAAATTTCTGTTGTTACGTTAGACATTTGTTAAGTGAGTTTTGCCCCCTTTTACCACCTTCCTTGCCACAGTTGTTAAGTGAATCACTGCAGTTGCTAAGTTAGTACCCCAGTTGCTAAGTGAATCTGGCTTCCCCATTGACTTTGCTTGTCAGAAGGTCGCAAAAGGGGATCCCATGACTTTGGGACACAGCTACGGTCATAAATACGAACTGGTTGCCAAGCCTCTCAATTTCGATCACATGATCATGGGGATGCCGCAAAGGTCGTTACTGTGAAAAATGGTCATAAGTTATATTTTTCTGTGCCGTTGTAACTTTGAACGATCACTAAACAAAGTGCTGTAAATTGAGGACTACCTGTATTGATTTACTTGAAATAAACACCCATTTATTTCCTTGAGATTTTCTCCCATAAATAGGTTTTCAGACTCATTCTTCTTTTGCTTATCCTGGAAGGAAAGAAAATAGCTTGTGATATATATTTTTTTTGACTTCTCCCTTCACTCACGGCTGTGTCCTCTTGTGTGACCAGTTTAACTCTGTAATTTTCCATGGACAAAACTTTTCCATTTCTTGACCACACAAGCAGTTTTAGGATAAAGACCTTGCTGTTTTCTGGATATGAAAATCCTTGTAGCTACAAGATAGGGAGTCAAAGCAAGGCAGTTATTTATTTGTTCTCTGAACAAGGCCATGGCTGTGCTAGTGGCCCAGACGAGCGGCAATACAAACTTGTGGGCATTAGAAATGTGCATGACAACATATGCTGGTTGCATTCGGTAGTAATGAGATCTGAAGTGCGATCAAGTCATTTTCTTTTTGAAAGAATGTTGGAGGTCCATAATCGATAGATGACAGATGCTAAAGCAGCATCAGATAGTAATATGTGAGATTCATACAATTCAAATGAAAATGTGTATGGAACCAGTATGAGTTCAAGTGCTGCATGCATCAATGGAGAGATATTATTTTAAAAACCTATTGGGAGTAAGGCGCATAGAACAGTAGTCTTGTATCAGAGGCTACCGCTCAAATTCAGGCAAGCTTTAATGACCTTGAACCTCTTTCAATAAGGTGCTTTACAGAGCAGTTGCAGAGGCACCTAGAGTTCCTTCAATGAAAGGCTAGGAATCCAAGCATAAATTAATGCTACAGACCAGCTAGAAGGCAAACTGGACAAGGAAACATGCGTGTAGATGGGCTATATTCTTCTTAAGCTCTAGCACAAGGCATACATTGTATTATAGAATCATACAATCATAGAGCTGGAAGGGACCTTGAAGGTCTTTCAGTCCCTGACCAAGGCAGGAGCCCTTATACCATCCCAGACAAATGGTCACCCAATCTTTTCTTGAAAACATCCAGCAATGCAGTACCCACTGCATTGTTCCATTGATTAATTGTTCCGACTGTCAGACAATTCCTTCTTAGTTCCAGGTTGAATCTCTCTCTGATGAGCTTCCACCCATTGGTTCTTGTTCTTCCCTCAAGCACTAGGAAGAATAAACTGACCCCCTTTTCCCTTAATTCTGAGTGCCAAAGAATTGATGCCTTTGAACTCTGGTGCTGGAGAAGACTTCTGTGAGTCCCTTGGACTGCAAGGCGATCAAACCAGTCAGTCCTAGAGGAGATCAACCCTTACTGCTCTTTAGAAGGCCGGATCCTGAAGATGAAACTCAAATACTTTGGCCACCTAATGAGAAGGAAGGACTCACTG
>JANHFT010001719.1:93151-104654 GCA_032467955.1 Pseudoxenodon macrops
GGCAGAGAATGAGGTGGCTGGATGGAGTCACTGAAGCAGTAGGTGTGAGCTTAAATGGACTCCAGAGGATGGTAGAGGCCTGGAGGAATGTTGTCCATGGGGTTGCATTGGGTTGACTTCACAACTAACAACAACCCCTTAATTATGTGACAACACAACAACAGGAGGAAAGTGTGTTGGATATTTGCCACCTTGAGTTATTTACAATATCATAAATGCAGGAAACAAAGAAAGAAACAAACAAGCCAGCCAGCCAGCCAGCCGGCTGCATTCAGTAGCAATGGGATCTGAGGTGTAATAAAATCATGTTATTTTTGAAAGATTTTGATAGTCCCATAATTGATAGATAGAAGATGCTTGTAAAACAGCATCAAACAATAGTAAATCTGATTCACATGAATATTTGTATGAACAAGTATGAGCCTTCTTCCAATTTAATTACAAGGTTGTTGATGTTGTCATTTGGTATTCATACAACTAGAGAGAAAAAACTAGATTTGGGGCACTTTCTCCACCCATACCATTAAAAACAGTGATTACCGGTATCTGTTTTGGGTTTGGCAGAGGACCCTGTACCATTCTGGAGAATGGCTGTCCAACCTCTTCTTAAAAAACACCATGGTGGAGCAGTCACAACTTCCAGAATAAGCCATGTGATTGGTTAGTTGTTCTCGCTGTCAGGAAATTTCTTCATAGTTCTAGGTTGGAGTTCTCTCTGATACGTTTTTATCCATTACTTCCTGTCCTGTCCTTACGTGCTTTGGAGAATTTTAAGAATTTAAGACATAACAATAAGGACATTAGACTGGATGAGTGTAAAATCTGATCCAGTGTTTATTGAGTAGCACCGATAATTAACAAAGCATCTGTACAGTACTAAGTATAAACAATTATCTCATCAGCCTCCAATCATTGGATAGAATCCTACATTAATACTTCAGTTCTTTTACTTTCATAAACACTTATCCTGTAATTTTATTATTTTATTTATTTATTTATTTTATTTTTGTCAAGCATGTATTAGAAAACAGATACAAGTATAAACATGATTATGAATACATGAAATGGATACGAATTAAAGGAAACATTAGGACAGGGACGGTAGGCACCCTGGGGTGCTTATGCACGCCCCTTAAAGACCTCTTAGGAATGGAGTGAGTACAGTAGACAGTCTAAGGTTAAAGTTTTGGGGGTTTGAGGTAGTGCATTCAAGGCATTGACAAGTCTGTTACTGAAGTTGTATTTTCTGCAATCAAGTTTGGAGCGGTTTACCATAGGTTTGTGTCTGTTGTGTGCTCTTGTATTGTTTTGGTTGAAGTTGAAGTAGTCATTGACAGGAAGGACATTGTAGCAAATGATTTTGTGTACTACGCTTAGGTCGGACCGAAGATCTAATAGTGTGGCTTCCTGATCTGGCATGCCTCTTATATGTTTGGATTGCAATTCAGTCTATTCATTGGGAAGGTGCCACTCTGAAGGCTGCCATAACCTCAAAAAATAATGCTTCTTGCTCCATTCCTAACGGTATCCTCAGTATCTTCTGAAACCTCTGACTTCTTGAGTAGATCTTGCTCCAGTTTTCAAAGCTACTTTTATTCACAGTGAAATGAAATGCTTACAAGGACAATAAACGCTAGTCAGGGTGACATGAAACACAAATCTTTAAAAATATTATGGCAAGGATTCATCTGAAAGGTTGTTAGAGAGGTTTTGTGCTTTGCCAAGGAAACATATCTGGTGTCACCCTTATTTTGTCTACGCCCAGAACAAGGTGACATGATCTGATAATGGAAAAGTTACACTAACAAGGAGATTGCATTACTAAGTGTGCATAACCAAACATGTTCTGCATTAACTCCATGTGTGGTGAATGAAATTGGTAAAGTGATGGGGACCAAGGAAGTAAGAAAGTATACATATAAGCTTACATCTTGAGAAGCTTGTCTTCGACATACATGCTTACAATGGCCACTGTCAAAAATGATCATATGTTTTCAAGTTTTGTCTCCCTGCACTCACATTTTGTCCTTCTCCTTTGTAGGGTAGATCAGATGATGAAGAAAGGAATGAACAAGTAGAGGGTTCTTGGTTCCTCCTACTTTTAGACCAAGCCACAATGAGGTAGGAACACCTCATGAGTGGAGAGTATTGCGTATCCTCACAATTCTCTCCACTCATATTTTTTATTTATATCCCACCTTTAGTTTTACAAATAATTCAAGCTGGCAAACAGATCCACCTTCCTTCTCCTATTTCCCCAACAACAGGAGGTAGGGACTGAGATAAGGCTACTGATCCAAAGTTATCCACTTTGGGTAAGTTTCAAAGGACTTGAACTCACAATTTCCAGCTTTCTAGCCTGGTGCCTTAAACACTAAACCAGTGTTGGCAACCCTTTTCGGCACCAGGTGCCAAAATGGCAGCATGCGCGCGCACATGGGGGAGCACCGGAAACCAGAAGAGCAGCTCCACAGTGCACACACGAGAGCACCAGAAACCGGAATAGCAGTTCTCTGGTGCGCATGCGTACGCCAGGAAGCTAAGCTTCCAGTTTCCGGCATTTGCATGCATGCCAGTCATCTAGTCTTCTGATTTTGGTGTGCATGCGCACATGAAGACCACCTGGCCAACACGCTTGCATGCGCAAGAAACCAAAAGCTCAGCTTCCTGGTGCGGGCATGTGCACCAGGGAGCTACTCTTCCAGTTTCTGATGCTCCTGTGTGCGCAAAGACCAGCTGGCCGGTGTGCACTTGCGTGCCAGAACCCAGAAGAGCAACGGGTGATGGCTGGCGTGCCCAGAGAGATGGCTTGTGTGCCACTTCCGGCACACGTGCCATAGATTCGCCATCACGGCACTAGACTAAACTGGCTCTCTGAAGCATGCCACTGGCCAAACATTTAAAGCAGGTAAATAGATAAACAAATCAGGAAAACAGAACGAATAATATAAAATAATGATTCCTATATCACCGTATTACACTTGCTTGCCTACATTACTATGTACATTTGCATTACCATATTCACTTGCACACAAATGCATGTTGATTACTGCTGATAAGAAGCCACTTTTTCTAAACGAAAAGCAGGGTTGGGGAGAGAGAATGGTTTTAGAAGCCGGCTTCTATTTTAATATTTATTTTAATACCAGTGTTGTATAAATCAAACATCAATCTTAGAGCGCACCAAGGTCTCCTCACTTCAACCCTGACCTACAAATATTCTCCTTGATTGGAATCACAGCCTTTGCTGAAAACAAGGATCTGCCTATGATTCAAGTCCTTTTGCTAATTCTCGTACTTTACTTTTTGATCAGCATAATAATGCTTTGTCATTTTTATAAATTGTCCCTTTTGTCCTAGGGGTATTTGAAGTGATGTATGCAAGTCAGAAAGAAGTGGCATTAAGGCACAAGCTGGCCAATCCTGGCAACACTTTGGTTTGTGAGAATGGAATTGTGGGTGTGACCAGTGGGGTATTGAATCCTGTGTTATAAGCTAAACTAGGCCTTCCTATTCTTGGCAACTTTACGACCCATGGACTTCAACTCCCAGAATTCCTCAGTCAGCCATGCTGGCTAGACAATTCTGGGAGTTGAAGACCACACTTCTTAAAATTGCCAAGGTTAGGAAGCCCTGAGCTAGGTGAAGAAGCCACTCTCTGGACTGTCACTTTAACCAAAACCTTTGCATTGTGGGCTGCCATGCCAGAGAACCAAGATGATTTGAATTTGAATCTGGGGTTGGCAGGAGAGAGGGGGACGGACTCATTTAAGGTCCCTTAAATAAGTCACCCGTCTGCAAAAACATTTTGTGACTACCCCATTCTTTTTGCCCCAATTAAGAGCTGTGAAAGATGCTACTTACTTATTCATCAAGCTATATTTTCAGCCTTAATTGGTATACAAATCTGATTACACAGAAGCCCGTGGGATTTTGGTTTTGATTTTGTTGAAATCAGGCGGTGACCTTGATGAAGCTTTAGGCAGACATTAGCATGTCGGATTTCAAAAGAACATGCTTTGAAGAGGGAAAAGATGGAAAAGTGCAGCTAATTTGAATTTTAGTTGCCTAAAAGCAAAGAGTTTAATTTTTCATATGCACCTGTCTAAGATGTGCTGCAAATCAACCTAAAAGATTTTTTTTTATGGTGGTCTCTGTAACAGGAAATGTTCTATATGAGAAATTTACCAAACTTAATTCCTCTTGCCACTATGTGAGTTGCAGCCGATACTATTCGAGCCAGTTCACTTTTTAAACAACAACAAAAAAATTGCTGTTACATTTTATATTTGTTTTCAGAAGATGGATAGTTTAGTATGTTTATTTAATAGTTCCTATTTCTTCGCACTCCCTTGTTTTATAATGTTATGCTTCAATGTACTCTGGGTAAAATATAAATGGAATTAAAATGGTATTCCTGTTTGTATTTGTCTTTACCGCAACTTTATTTTAATTGCTCACATTTAGCGCTGAATTTTCAAATGATTCAACGAGGTTCCCCTTTTGAATTTATTTTTTAAAACAATCTGTGATAGTATATAATTGTAAATTATGTAACCGTGTGAAAAGAGATGCAAAGAGCATGTTTTGTTTTTGTTATTTTAGGGGAAAAAACGTTGAGAGGCTGCTTAACATGAGGATTTAGACTGCCTGTTCTAGACAAGACTGTGTTTTTGTACATGGTGTGGAGGGGAAAAAAAATAAAAGTGCCTCAAATGTAGAGTTCTTATCCAAGCTTTAAGAAAAAGCAAGATTGGCATTATATCTCCAGGGGACAAAACCAAGTATATTAGCATGCAGCAGAAACATAGCTGGGGACTGTTCAATTTTAATCATGCCTCATGAAAAAGTAATACATACATCAGTTTCCAGTTCAGTGAATGTCACTAGACGCAGTCTTTTTATTTAAAAAAATAGAGCTGCATTCTGAGACTACTTGCTTATTAAGATCACCAATGAAATATTTACTGATTATTTAAGCAGGTACCAATATATTTCCTATCAGCTATTTTAAGAACAGTCCATTGAGGCCCATGCTGATACTAGGAACAATTCCCCAAATAATTATATGTTGTTCTTCCATTTAACAATATTTCAAAAGAATCACCCAATCCCTAGCTACAAGCCGCCATGCGTCTGGCTAAAAATAGCATAGTCCTGAGTGCCTCGGATAAGGTTTTCACTTTAATTAATATTTCAGGCTAATTCCTAGCAGTTGAAGAAAGTAAAGCTCCTTTTTTTATAAAAATGCTGGCGTGCTGCCACAATAAGGTGGTTTACTAAACGGTGGGGGGGAGTAGAAATGTGTCTTTTCGGAAGGAAGGTGCATTATTTTAAAATTCCTAAAGCCTTTTTCATCAAGGGTGAATTTTCATATTTGGCTTATTATTGGTAGTGATAAAGAATGGAGGCAGGGCGTGACCCTTGAAAGGAATAAAAAAGGAAATGTTTTTAAGAACTTTCAAATAAGATGTGCTATAAAGGTGGCATGGCAATTGGTCAAATAATTTTCTCAAGAGCTACTACAAATAATATCATCTAGGTAAAAATTTCACAGAATCAAAGAATACAACCAACATGTTTATAAATATATTGAACAACACGGGGCCTAGAATAGAGCCTTGGAGTATACTACTTGAAATTTTCCACTAGCATGATATAAAATCACTAACATAAACTTGTGGGATATTGTTTTTCAACATCTGTATCTATCTAATGCTACCATTTTGCAGTCCGCATTGTTTCTAGCAGAATCTAATGGGAGATTTATTGAATTCTTTGCTGAAACCATGTGTGAGTTCACCTATCCAAATACTATTCAGGATTATGCCTACCAGTTTCAAACCCCAGCCAGGGTTAAGTAGATATTGCTGCATGCTGGAACAACCGTTGTCTAGAAATATAGTGCTATGGTCCATTATCATCTTCATTTAACGACCCCATAATCAAAGGTGGATTCCTACCGGTTCTAAACAGTTCTTTATAACCATTAGTAGCTCGGCGATGACATCACGAAGCCAGTTCTGTCGGTGTCTCCATGGGCGCCTCCATCTTGGCTTTTGCTTCTGCGCATGCGCAGAGGCTATTTTTGGATTGCTGTGTGGTCGTGTGCGCCCACACTTTGCACCCGTGCGCCCGGCATAACCCTGAGCAAACCAGCAGCAAAAAGAACCAGAACCCACCCCTGCCCATAATCCCTTGTGGGGTGTAGTCTGGTGAACTGAATGGAGGTAGAAGAGTGTTTTAATGGCTGGATGCCCTTCCTGTCACCAGTTTTGTTCAGTAGATACATTCTCAGTGTGCCCAGAGAAAGAAATATCTGTCTCTACCTAGGATCAAACTCAAAGACTCCTGATTATGAGGCGTGAGTTCCACATCTAGGCCACCGCACCACTCCAGTGCCCATCATCTGAATGGATTCTGATCCAGTGCTGCTAATATCTAGTACTGAAATCTTGGTGGTACTCTGCTGCCTTGACTCCAGTTCCGATCATGATAACATATATCCTCCCCCTTTGAAAATACTAACCCTACTATGTCAAAAGCCAGAGGCAAGGGAGCAAAGGTATACTTGTTTGGAACAGTGTCTTCCCCAGAGCAATCTATTTGAAAATACATGATTGCTACTGGGATTACATGCTGACCTTGAGCTCTGTGTCTTAATTCATGGAGCAGACCTTGACCACACAATTTTGCCTATTGCCTATGTCAAATTGATAGTTTTTGACTCCAGATTCTTTGCTGAACACTTCTTATCTTGCAGTTTAATACACAAGTAGACAACCTGGTGCCCTCCAAATTCCTTAGGCAACGACTTTCCATCTGCTCCCTCTAATATGTTCAGGTCAAGGAATGCAAAGGTAAAGCATCTAGACAATGCCTGACTTGTTTATCCTTGTAAAACCAAATAATATTAAACATAAGAGTGGAAAAGAGTGCCATTCGCGTAGTTGTACGGGAGCATGAATTCTCCCATGTTCTTCTATTGACTGCTATTAAAAAGCAATTAATAAAGTAGGATGCAGCATAGGAAGACAACAAGAAACATTACCTTTGGCTTCTTCCATCAAGTTCCTACTGCCTCTGTATTCTATATTCAGTTAGCCATTACCCAAATTGCTTGATTTTTGGTTGATTATGGGACATCAAGCCATTTTCAACTCAATCAATAAGAATAGAGCTGGAAGGGACCTTGGAGGTCTTTTAGTCATCAAGGAGACCCTATACAATTTGTGATAAGTAGCTGTCCAGTCTCTTGTTAAAAATCTCCAGCGATGAGGCATCCACAACTTCTGGAGGCAAGTTGTTCCACTAGTTATTTTCATTAGGAAGGTTTTCTTTAAGTCCAGGTTGTTTCTCTCCTTGATTAGTTTCCATCCATTGTTTTTTTTGTCTTGCCTTCTGGTGCTTTGGAAAATAAGTTGACCTCCTCTTCTTTGTGGCTCTCCCCTCAAATACTGTAATACTGGTATCATGTCATCTCCTACCCTGTTTCCCTGAAAATAAGACCTACCCAGATAATAAGCCCAATCAGGTTTTGAGTGCATGCGCTAAAATAAGTGCACCCCCAAAAATAAGCCCTCCTTGAAACACAGCAGCAACCATGAGGTGACCACACTCACTGCCTCTTGCACCTTAAAAATAATAAGACCTCCACGAAAATAAGGCCAAGTGCTTATTTTGGCGGTCAAAAGAAAATAAAGACCCTGTGTTATTTTCGGGGAAACACGGTAGTAAACATATAGATAGACCATCAGGAATCAAGCTTGGTATGGATATATGTATTGATGTTGGTAGTGGGCAAACCTCTGAAACAAATTAAGCACTGAGTTTGTGACTATTGTGATTTAGAAAAGAATGCACTGATTGAAGAATTAGTATGATTACATATATCATACCAAACCAATCTTACCTCATATTTTTTTATATACAATGGCCATTTTAGGTGATTGCAGGAATGTGGCCACACATGACTTCAGCAAAGACTTCAACATATGTCCTGTGAGTTTCTGCTAGAAACAATAGCAAAATGTGAGTTGGGTTATGCTACCATTAAATATAGGGGTTGATTCCTAATCTAGTTTTTCAAGTCTTCCAATGGTGTATTCATTGCCATAACAACTGAGTCAATCTGTCCACAAGTTAATAATGCTGACCAGAGATTGCTTTCCCAAACATTTCTTCCCAATTCTGTTTTTCCTGTGATATATGTCTTAGATTAATTACTTCTGAGAAAGTATTATTACTCTTCCGAAAAATAGCTGGCAAACACTGAAAATTTGCCAGCTTCAAGCATTGTCCCAAAGGATAAGAATTGTTCAAATACCAAGCACTGTAATATAAGATTCCAAGCAAAACTATTTTTTATAAATGTTGTGAGGTCAAATAATTCTAATTTTGTCAGCTGTTTTGGCAATTCTATTGTTACAGCTCCTAAAGCTCCAATAAATATTGGGAAACGTTTGCTGCATTATTCCATAATTTAAATTGTTAAATTTTAATGCTTTCCCAGTTCCTCTTGAGCTACTCTGTCATTCGGTATTGTTGTACTATAAGTAAAACTTATTTTTCTTCAACTACATGTCTTGGGTATTGTGTTCTAGATATCAATTTGCTTGAATTTGGGAATCCTTTTACATTTTTACATGTCACTCTGGATTTTTTTTGACATCAGGATAATGTAATATTTTGGGGACATCAAATTCATACCGTTTACAAGCAACCTTGGTTAACGACCACTCATTTAGCAACTGTTCAAAATGTTAACAGGGCTGAACAAATTATATTTACAATCAATTCTTGAAGTTATGATGGTCCCAGCAAGCCCACAGTCACATGATGGTGGTCCAGATGCTTTGCACCTGGCTGACACTTACAATGGTTACAACCTCCATTGCATGCTTTCCATTTGAGACCTCCCTGTAAGCTGCCCAAAAGCAAAGACAATGAGTGAGATGATAAGAAAAGTTGCAAATTGTTTTTGTAAGTCACTGATGCTTTTTTGTCCAAAGAGCTGGCTACAAATGACAAGATCTTGTGTATTCTGTAAGACAGGCTGGCCACAGCACACCACACACGCCATAGTGCATGCCAACACACCTAGTTGACTCACACTGAGATTCAGCAGCTACTCCTTGCTGGGCTGGGCTCAATCATGCCAGCCAGCTGGGTCACCTCCTTCACTCTCCAGTTGCCAACCCTTGCCCAGTCTACTACTGGTTTGCTTGTGATCTGCCAGGGACTTGCAATTTCCTGCTGGTTTCCCCATTGACTTTGCTTGCTGCAAGTTAACAGGGAGTAGCAAATTGTAGTCACATGAGGTTCTCACTTAAGAACTTGTGATCCTTGTTTAACAATGGCAATGAGGACTGTGAGGGCACATACCTTAATGATGGGAATTTTAGTCCCAATGACTGTCATTAAGCAAGGTTTATAAATTCCAATGCATCATTTTTGCTACCTGTTGTTGTTGTTATTGTTAGAAAATCTTGGGATGATGTAACCCCACAAAATATGACTGACTTCAAATTGGGAAAAAGTTATTTTTGGGGTGAAGTCAGAGAGGCTGTGTGCATTGGACAGGAGAGCTGCTGCTGGCTGGCTGGCATGCCTAGGGAAGGCAGGTGGGCAAGCAGTCAGGCAGACAGGGGAGACTGACTTACTGGAGCAACTTGTGACATTCCCTGCCAGCTTCCCCAATGACTTTGCTTGTGACATAGTCACAAATGGTGATCCCATGACTGCAACTTGTTGTGACATCATAATCATGAGTGGCCACCTGAGTGCCCAGATCTTGATTATGTGACCATAGAGGAACTGCGAGAGCCAAAATTTCAAGGACCAGTCATAATCCCATGTTTCATGTCTGCCATAACTTTGAATGGTCGCTGAATAAATAAATGTAATTTGAGGACTACCTGTATTTGATTTGCCAGATATTTGTCCCTTGATTTCTAGTTTGTTTGGCTATGTTCATGATGTCATATAATTAATGCAGAGTGTAAGGTATCCATCACTAACCTAGCAATATGACCTTAGGACTGTCATCCAAGCAAAGGAGTAAAAATGCCTAGGCTGTATCTGCCTGGGTATAAGAAAAACTGAAAATCTTCAATTTCTTACAAAGATTTTAAATATATACATTAATGCACTTTATGTTTTGTCCTCTTAAAAGCAAGTGATATATGGTATATGGTAAAATTGCATAAGCAACTCATTTCAATGGTAATACGAACAAAAGTTACTATTAACATTATTTCTTTATTATGTATTTAACAGCTATTTCTTTTCAGGATCATCAGTGGGAACAATATCCATGACATTAAAGAAATCATTTAAGAAATACGTAGCCTATCCCATCAAATCTTCCACATAGTAATGTTTCACTCTGCCAAGATATTAACTGTCCTGGCCAATTTTGTATCTTAACCCGTGCAAATTGGAAAAGTGATTTGGCCACCTTTTTATCCAATTTATTAATACAAATATTGAAGAATAGAGGCACTAGCTTCTATTCTTGAATGTTGTGGCAGCCCACTTGATACTTCCCTCCAGTCTTGTGGGGAGCCATTGATGAGCACCTTTTCAATATGACTTTTCGAGAGAGCTACGTATTCATTTAACTGTCATCTCATCAAACCTACAGGTGAATCAAAGCGTCCTAGGGTACTTTGCTGAAATTACAGCAGATTCCAATTACCCAGAGAGATAGTGAACTCCCCTGTCCCCCGCCATGTTCAAACAAAGGCTATAAAGTCATCTGTCAGGAATGCTTTAATTTGAATTCCTTGCCCAGCCAGGGATTAGACTTGATAAGCTAAATTACCCCTTCCAACTCTGTGATTCTATGAACACTTAATATGTCGATCAGCTCCTGGAAGGTCATCTACTCAGTCTGTGATCATCTTATTTTGATGTTTAATTTCCAGCTTCAAATACTTCTTGGCGTTATTCTGAATTTTTGCATGCTACCTTGCAGAGATCTTTCATCTGCTATCATGTGTGTCTTCATGGCGCTTAACAAAATAACGTGCCTCATGTTACCCCCAAGAGGACTCATACATGCATATAAGAAAAGGATCCCCCCCCCATTAACCCTTCCACATTTATTCCTTACCAAAAAGGAGTAGTCAATGTGAACTGCAACGATCCGGACAACCGATAGCTGGCAGCAAAGAATTTAAAGCTTCCTTTAATGTCTTTGCTGCCATCCAATGACCATCTAAAGTTTTGCACTCATGTTTCGTATTGTAGTCCTACCGCTACCACCATTTCTCCTCAGCTTTTAACTCGGAGAAATAATAAAGTTACTACTATGCCGTGCCCTGGGTAGCACATTCTCCTCTACCGTATTTTCCCCACTGCATCATAGCACCCCGATCATTATAATCTGTTGTATTTATGCCTCCATGCACGCTGGAGACGTTCCTCAAGAGTGGTTTACTTGTTTTGGACCCCATATTCCGGACCCAACTCCCTTCGCCGACCTCCCACCCCCCCCCAC
>JANHFT010001719.1:118495-143021 GCA_032467955.1 Pseudoxenodon macrops
GAAGCTTCTTCAGCTCTGACTGGATGGTGGGGAATGGAAGGATTTATATTCCTTGCAGACAGCTGGTCATTTGCATTTTTTTAGAGCAGGGGTGTCAAACTCTTGGCGTCACGTTGCTGTCACGTGACGTATTGTGACTTTTTCCTCCTTTGCTAAACCGGGGGTGGGCGTGAGCAGCACATGATGCATCCGGCCCGTGGGCCGCTAGTTTGACACCCCTGTTTTAAAGAGTTGTTGAGGCCACTGGAGGTTTATCTGTGTTGTCAGGGCCACCAGAGTAGTGCAAATTGGTGTGGAGCCTTCTTATAACTGTTGAAAGGATTTGTGTTGTAGACTGGAGGTAGATGATGTCACATCTGTTGAGAGGGGGTTGTTCAATTTTGACATAGATGGACTCTTTGACCCCTCTTTCAAACCAGCGGTCCTCTCTGTCCAAAATGTTGACTTTGCTGTCTTCTAAAGAGTGGCCTGTGTCTTTAAATACAGATGGATTGCTGAATCTAGTCTTGATGTGTTTGTTCTCCTATGCACTTATGAAGTGGTTGTTTTGTTTCCCCAATGTACAGATCTGCCCATGGCTCTCTGCATTGTACTGCATATACCATGTTGCTCAGTTTATGTCTGGGCGTTTTATCTTTGAGGTGGACAAGCTTCTGCTCTTGGGTTTGAAATGTGCGGATATGTTATATTGGTTGAAGATCCTCCTGAGCTTTTCTGATATGTCTGCAATGTACGAAATGACAATATTGCTTTGTTTATTGTTCTCTTTGTTGTCTGTTATGGATGAGCTCCTGTAGAGTCCTTTTTTTTTTTTTTTGACATTTGATGAAGGCCCACTTGGGATAGCCACAGGTTCTGAGGGCTTCCTTGATGTGTTTTCGGTCTCTTTTGTTTGTCTGTTTGTTTGTTTGTTTGTTCTTTTTCTTTCTTTCAGAGCTGAAGAAGCTTCTTGGATGAGAAGCGAAACGTCTTCAAAGAAAAACCAGAAAGTCCAGTTGCCTCCCGAAAAAGCACCCTTGGGATTCTCTCGCCCTCTCTCTCTCTGATCTGTCTGTCTGTCTGTCTGTCTGTCTGTCTGTCATCTAATTTGTCTCTCAACTTTCTAAATCGCCCAACTCCCAATAACGTTTATCTTGATACAGGGTAGCAACATGCTAAAGTTCCAGTATGAACAAAACAATAATTAAGCAAGTTGGTTGGAGAATTTTCACATAGAATAAATGACTTATCTTTCCCAATCATCTTTCATTGTATAATAGCAGAGAGTTTTATAAACATCTGTAAGGACATGTTATTTGATAGTTTTTTTGCAGAATTGTGGAAAGCCCTATTCATATTTTTTTCTCAAACTGCAATACTGAGATTTTCAGTTTCCTGAAAGGTATATTCCACTGAACGTTTTCTCAAATGGTAATTATCTGTTTCAGGTGGTGAATGCCTACCACCTTCGAGTGCGTAGAAAGAATCCAGTTACAGGAAATTATGTGAAAATGAGTTTGCAGCTGTATCAGGTGGACAATCGCAGCTATCTGTTGGACTTTAAAAGCATCGATGGTATGTGGGAAATTCTGCACAAATACTCTCAAGCTTGAAGGAAGATTTAAAATAAAAAAAAACCAAACCCCAAACAGCTCCATCTTTTTTTCTCCCCCCATCACACTTTATATCTACTTTATGATTCTACTAGTCAGAACAATTGTTGTTTAGCAACACTTCTTCAGTCCATTTGTCATCACTTAGTGTTAACTGTGACAGATTAATGATACACGTGGGTAAAAAGAAAGATTTCTGCTTCTTGCAAGATTCACAATAATCCCTCAGCAGGAAATATTCTTGCAAGCCTTTTCTGATCACAGACCATTTCTGAACTCCTAATAACATTTTCTCCACAAGCGATGAATTTCTGACCTCCCACCCAGATGATTCCATTATTCTTATTTCTACATGTTGAAAAGATATCATTAGTATCACTTTCAGTTCATTATCCCCAAAAACTACCTCAATTCCTTGGTTTTCTTTTTACCCCTTTGTGATTTCCCCCCCTTTCTTGGATGCGGTGGGATGTCTTAAATCCTAGATGCTAAAAGGAATTAGACAAACGCATATAAATGCAATTGGTTCATAAAATTGTTTCATAAAAGATTGGCACACTGCTTTCCCAGATTTGTAAACTAGTGATCAACATTTGTTAAAAACTCATTCCACTTTCAGTACTATTTACAAATTAAAGGTCTTAGCAAAACTCACAGTCTTAAAACGAGTTATCTCAGTATTTGTCAAACTTGGCAACTGGACAACCCAGCATTCTGGCTGATGAATTCTGGGAATTAAAATCCACACTTCTTAAAGCTGCCTAGTTTGAAAGACATTGATTTATCCGATAGTGACACTTTCTGAACTTAATGGAACATGCATTTATAATTTTATTCTTGGACATGTAACATTTTACTTGAGACCAGTGGGACTGAAGCTGAGATAGCTGTCAGTAGTTTTGAAGACAGGTGCAAGTCATTTAAGATAAAGGGAAGGGAAAGGGGTATGGTAAAAATCTAGAATAGGAAAGAGCATAAAAGTGGCATAATTATGGTGAAATGTTTGAAGAAAAGCATGACTTGAAATAAATAAGTGTAACACTACAGTTAAAAACCTCTTCTTATGTTACTCTTGTAGAATAAAAGTTATGGCAAAACAGCCCTTTCTTCTCCCAAGAAGACATCAGGGACTTATGGAGAGGAATGGGAAATTACATGAGACACATGGTCTAAGAAGTTTGGAGATTGCGTAGGAGGCCACTTGTAGAAGCAGCTTCCATTTCATGAAAATGGGGATGAGGAGGAAGAGGAAAGTGATGATGGTGATGAGGATGGGTGGGAAGAGGAGGTATAAAATAAGAGCAGGAGCTTACCTCAGCCTATTCTTCAAACTAGCTTTTGTTAGGTGAATTGTCCACCATCATAAAAGCTAAACCAGGAGTAAAACGAAAGAGTAGAGGGGAATTTTAGCTTAAGAAGTTGTTTTAAAATAATTTCTTTGTATTTTCAAGATGATGTCGTGGAACAAAGATCGGGTTCTTCTACACCTCAACGCTCAGGCTCCGCGGCTCGTTTGCACAGACCAAGACTAAGCCTTGACTCCGCCACTGTTGATTGCCAGTCACTCCCTGGGTCCCCTACTGGCTCTTTGACTGGGAGCATGTCCTCTGTGACACCACGCCTTGGGAGCCACACACTGGATTTCTTTGAAATGTGTGCCAGTCTCATTATGGCTCTGGCTGGCTGACAGGTATAATGCAGAGGCTTGATTTCAGTGGGTGAGCATAGGCCTTGGTAAACCCTGTACTGAAGGCTGAGTCAGGAGTGCATGGCACACGGCAAAGAAAGCCTCATTTTGAACTTACAAATATCAAATTCTGTAGCCAGAAATTACTTCATATGTTTAGGAGAGAAGACAAAGGTGTTCGATTTAGGTAAGTCTATCTGCAGATTTTGCTGTATTTTTGCCAGGAATTTGGGATTGTTGGTGTTATTTCATAGGTACGGTAGAAATGATGAGCAGTAGAGTTGGTGCTTAACAGAGGTGAAGACTGAAGACTTCAGCCAATAGCTGGTAGCTATTGGACTCTACTAGCTGCCACTCAAAATCAGATGCTGCACTGCTGCCAAAAATCAAAAAACTCTACAATCGAAGAATCCATAACATTCATGTCATGTTGAACGAACAGTGCAATAATATTCCTGAAAACTTGACCATCAAAAGGCTTTTAAAAAAATAAAAAAAATAAAACTTACTTTAGAAAACAAAAGCAGTAGAATTCTAGATAGAATTAATTTAGATTTATTCTCATGGAAAAAAAACTTTGTCTCTGCTGTTCTACCACGTATTAATTATAACATGCAAAAATCACCCATACGGTAGGACTGTAGCTCACAAGAAGTGCAATTTTGAAATTATTTTGCTATCAGATTTTAAATAATTATAATTTAAACCTAGATATTTAAGTTTGGAAATATATTATGATAGGCCTTTTGGCCAAGCTTCATATATATATTTCTTCTTTTATGGGAATGCTTTTGGAATGCATGGAAGTCAATAGTGCTTTTATATCCTCATGGATTCATCTGAAATAATTATTGCAGTCTAAACAGTGTAGAACAGGATTCAAGACTTGCTGACTCGAGAACAGAGATCTAGAACTAAGCACATGGCGCATCAGAGGTCTCCATATATGAGATAGATGATTCATTATAAAGCGATTCTTGTGATATTAGGGTAAAATTAAATAAAGCAACTGCTTTTATTAGAGGTAGCAAATGACAAATAATGAATTATTAGGAAGGAAGTAACCTCTTCCTGATCTCAATACATTTTTATTAAATTTTTGTTGCTGCTGGATTGTACATTATATTTCACCCCAGTAAAAAAAAATATCCTCAGAGATGAATCAAACTAAATGATTCAATATGTGAAATCCCCCAAACCTAGATGTTGAAAACCATTCAAATTCAGAAATCACTTCCATACAATTCTTTGAGTGGTGGATGGTAGTCAGGGTTACGGATTCTTTTTGCAAGCTATCCAGCAGCAACATTTCCCCACTTTTAATTAAAGTTTTTTTTTTATATTAAGGAGTTTCCATTTTCATTGAAGGAATTCTTTTCATTGCAGCCTTTCATAACCACTTTGCCCTTTCTGCTGTTCATCATCCGGCGTTTGTTAGATTCAGACCACCTACTATATCTCATAAACAAAATTTGCACTCTGCTTTTTATCTCATTATTAGTTCTCCCATCAATCATTTCAGGCCGTGTTTGCATCGAATATATCAAAATGCTGGGTTTGCATATTTAAATTAGCAATATTTATTAATCTCATGGCAGCAACAGATCAAAACGTCTATAGCCACAATATAAAATTCAGAATTGTGGGGAAAGGAAGAAAAAAATATGTTTTCCTTTAGGGGTGAGTTCCTTTGGTAATGTTCTCTTTCAGGAAAAAGGCTAATAAACTGATAAAGCAAGGTAATTGCAGGCTAGCTACGCTTTTCAGAGAAGAGAGGGTAGCAGAGAACATTAGCAGCAGTCAAGAAAAGGCTCAAGTGAAAAAAAGAACAGGGCACTCAAGACAGGTTTTTCTTGCTTCAAAAGCTAATTAGTATTTAAATGCTTCTGTAGCTTTAGTTGTCTGTAACAATATTCGCTAGGTGCTACTTTTAGGCAGGTTTTAAGAAGAAATGTTTACTGACACGCAAAGCGTATTTCATGCACTTATAGGGTAATCCTGTACATCAGCGCCCCCCACCCCCCAAACATTTGAGTATCTGTGGAGAGAGGATTTCCCATGGACTAGAGGGGGAAATATTTTGCGTGATGCCTGCATACCGTGGAAGGAGCGTCACTTGTTTGCATGGACCAGTTGCTGTCACGCCGCAGACTGGTGTCAGTCACGGGCCGGGGGTTGGAGACCCCTGCTGTACTTGTCTGCTAAGAAAATAAGTCTCACTGGCTTTGGGTAGATTTAGGTTTAAGTAAGAACATAGAGCATTGCTATACAAAATATTTAATCTATCCTTTGGGGGGGGGGAAAGATGGGGGAGTCTATCTATTTTAGTTTTAAACATTGATCCAAAGAGAACATCTTTGGCATTGCCGCAGAAGCCAGTTATGGGAGTGAATGGATTTGAGATCTTTCCCAGAAAAGGATATTTCCCAATTCACCTTTTGGTCAAATCATCAATCTCTTTCAATTACTAAAGCCCATTTTTCCTGTTTTTTCATCTTCATTTCTGATTTGTCACTTCCAGATTATTAGGGACATTTTAACACAGGCCAAAAAAACAACAACACCCCACCAATATGCATCTCAATATTTGTGCTGGCTCTAGCATCTCTTCATCTCCAGAATTTGAGAATAATTTATGGAGCCAAAAGTTGTGCAACAGGGAGATGAATTAGAAACAATTTGATATTGCCAGTAAATGACACTGCAGTGAATATTTTTTCAGCAAGTCACTGTGCATAATCAAAAGCCAGTCACGCAGAGTGGTCTTGGGTGATGACATGGTCCATCATGAATGCATAACATTGGTCTTGATGTGTTTTTCTACAATGATAAACAGAACACCTGACATTTTGATGTGTGTCTTTTTTATTAATCACAAAAAAACTCCATCTTTTTAAATCCACAAGTACAGCAGTTTATTATCTAAATTGGCTAGAGTATCTGTAATAAGGAAGTCACATGTAACTGTTGCGTTGAGATTGTCCAAAGTACATTTTAAAAGTAACAGGTTAATGGGCATTAATCACTAATACCTTGAAACATAATGAGTTCGTTGAATTCTAGATTTCAGATATGCTTCTTTGTGAATAAAGCTTTGTCATTTCCCCCTTCAATGGGAAAACATTTTTTGCCTTTTTAGTACTGACAGCATCCTTTTACAATACTATTTCATGAGAACTGGAATATGAATTTGACAGTGTTGTTCCAGACCTTAGGGCTTTTGTGTACTTCTAAAGCTTAACTGCCTGTGACTTTGCTGAGG
The DNA here is from genome assembly GCA_032467955.1 of Pseudoxenodon macrops. Lineage (NCBI taxonomy): Eukaryota > Metazoa > Chordata > Lepidosauria > Squamata > Pseudoxenodontidae > Pseudoxenodon > Pseudoxenodon macrops. Next base: position 125,037 of record JANHFT010001719.1, read on the forward strand.
AACAGATAAAGCAGGAATGACTTATGTTTAGTGTTCAAGTTTTCTTTAGGCTATCTCAAGGCATCAAGTTTACCAAATGTGTAGTAACAAAGCACTTCATTATTGGAAAAGGTAGTATTCTTTGAACATGAGGGTGAAACCACACTTTGTAGATGCTGCAGTACATTGTTTCAGAGTTTTTATTTATGCTTTGTCCTCATAATAGCTACTCTTTAATTTTATAATAGCTGTTTGTAATACTTATTAATTCTTGATATTAATAATACTTGATATTAATAAGTTGATAAATTGAGGTTGAATTAAAAATAACAGGCTGAAATGTAGTAGGTATAAACTATGATGGAGTCAAAACATTATTTTAGGCAAAATGGGAAAACAATGTTAGCCAAATAACTTTGCATGGAGCCTTTCCAAATAATTATCTGAAAATGACTGTTGAGATCTCCATGGTCATGTCCCTTCCCCCCCCCCTCCCCGTTGGAGGATATTGATTTCCTTCATATAATGAATTTTTATACAATTAAAGGAATAGCAAGTACAGTCACTGTTTTGCTGAACATGGATGTAGGTATGGATTGTCCTTGACTTATGACCACAATTGACTCCAAAATTTCTGTTGCTAACCAGGACAGTTGTTAAGTGAATTTTGACCCATTTTACAACCGTTCTTGCCACAATTGTTAAGTGAATCACTGCAGATGTTAAGATAGAAACAAGATTGTTAAATGAATCTGTCTTTGCTTGTCAGGAGGTTGCAGAAGGTGATGAGTCAGTTCCCAAGTGTCTCAAATGTGATCAAGTGACCATGGGGATGTTGCAATGGTCATAAGTATGACAAGTGGTCATAAACTGCTCTTGTAACTATTGTAAGTCAAGGACTACCTGTAACATGAAAGGTTGTGTAAATGGGCCTCTTAAGTATGAAGATATATGGATTTAGAATTTAAGGAATGCTCGTACATAAACATAAGTATGCAGCCCCTCCTATCATCAACACTTAAAAGAAACCCATACCTAGGATTATCTAGCTGGACTACAAATCTCTCTGACATGGCAGCAAATAATATTTTCTTGTATCTGTTTGCAGCCCATATATGGTAACCATAGGGGCCCCAAGCTTTCCTTTTAATCTCAAGTCATATTTCAACCTGGCACTCTTCATTTGTGTGGAGACAGAAACTCCCAGAATTCCCAACCAGCAAGGTCAAAGGCCAGGCTAATTGGAAATTGCTATCTCGATAACATCTAGAGCCAGTTAGGTCTACAGCAAAGGTAGGGCATTATAGCCCCTTTATGCCTTGTAGAGTTCAACTCCCAGAATTCCTAAGCCAGCCTGGCAGTTAAAGTCCACAAGTCATAAAGGGGCCATAGTTCCCCTGGTCTACATGATGCATAATGCTTTAACTACTTTTATTTTTCTCAAAACCTTGAAAGTCTAGAAAGGCAGAGGTACACTCCATAAGGAATAAAAATATACTTGAAGATGGAGATGCAAAGAATCTGGGGGGGGGGGGGAAGTTCTATTAATAAGGATGGTTATCATCACTATCGGTTTAAGCTGAATGTAAATTTTTCCCACCCTGCTAAAAAATGTTTCCTCCATCTGGATGGAAGCAGGTGTGTTCAGAAAAGGTGCAATTGATTAATGTTATCCACGTTATTATTTTACATTCATGTTGCACTTTACCTCTTTTTTTAATATCCAATTCAGATTACTAGTAAGGCTCATTCAGTAAGTATCAGTTAGGAATATCACGTGTGAAAGATAAATTTAACAAAACACCATTGATTGCAACACAATTATACTCTTACGGCCAACTGAAATTTATCTTTGTTTGTTCGTGTAAAGACCCTCATGACAATTGCATTTTTATTGTGGAGTCGGGATTGGAATTTGGATGTACACAAATGTCAGGCGTCTACTAAAGTGTCAAAAGGATGGCTAGAATTAAGATGAATTACCCTTTTGCCTTCTGAAAGGGCAGTGCTTGAGCTATAGAGCTAATGTGATATTCAGTATAGATTCAGGTGGCTGTTACCAATCTATTTAAGTGTGGATTGATAGTGATGTTGTTTTCCCCAAACAAACAGGATAAACAGATTTCTACACTGTTGAAGCGAAAGTACAATTTTCAACCACTGGTTTATTGGCATGTTCCAGTTAGAAAATCACTAATTCCTCTCCCACCCCCCAACATCCCTTTGAATCAATACAGAATGTGTAAAGACTCTTAAGAGTGGTGGCTCATATAACAAGTTTTCATTTACAGATAATAGTGGTGTAATCCTTTAGGTTTCAGATTTCAAACAAGGCTACTTAAATTGAATTTTAAGTAGGGTTAATTTCCTTGCAAGAAAATTTTTCCAATGGCCACTGCATTATCTTAATTTCTTCCATAGTAGCATTGCTGTTGTTGGTTTTGAATATGTGATCTGAGTTAAATATAGAAAATTGTGCCTTTTTGCACCAGGAACTGAAAATGACAGAATGTATCATGTTTGCTCATTTTGCAGAAAAGTCTATCACCTTCATTACCATAGGTACAGGTTATTTAAAATACTTGAAGTGTACTGTCTATTACCACTTTGCCTAATTGATGACATTTGCATGTGACAACACTTGTTACTATAATCATGCTGTGCAACCAAAGTGTTATTCGTGAGGAGTTGTAGCTTAATAGTAGTTAATGTCTGTTTTAGTAGGCAGGACTTATGAATCTCTACAGAGTTACAGGTAGGCCTCAACTTACAACAGTTTGTTTAGTGACTGTTCAAAATTACAAAATACTGGAAAAAGTGACTTATGACCATTTTCATACTTATGACTGTTACAGCATCCCCTTGGTCATGTGATTTACATTCGGATGGTTGACAACTGATTCATATTTATAACGGTTGCAGCGTCCCGAGGTCACGTGATCCCTTTTTGCAACCTTCTGACAGACAGAGTCAATGGGGAAGCCAGATTCACTTAACAATCCTGTTACTAAGTTGACAACTGCAGTGATTCACTTAACAAATGCGGCAAGAAAGGTTGTAAAATAAAGCAAAACTCACTTAACAAATTTCTCACTTAGCAACATAAATTTGGGGCTCAATTGTGGTCATAAGTTGAGAACATTGGAGAATCCAGATCTTCAGAGAGGTATTTTATTTGATCTTCACTCCACTTTTGATCTCTTGACTAGCTGTACTGCTTTACTTGATATAATCTTCACTAAGGAGCCCCATTTTTGAAAAGTGGCCATCAAAGCCACTTATGTTTCACATAAAGCGCTGCATCAAGGAAGCCCACGGCTAATTCACCAGTCTTTCTATGTAGACCTAAAACATTAATAAGCTTGGCTAAAATGTTAATACGGTTTTGCTCCTCCTCACCTCTTTCACTACTATCCAGAATTTATCTTAACTATTAGTGTTAATGCCACTTCCTCAGTACTTTCAAACGGCAATGCACTTCCAAGTGGGCCATTTTAAAATTTCTGCTGTTAAGTGAAACATTTAATAACAAATTAACAATTTGTTAATTTTGTTCCTTTCTTGCCACAGTTATTAAGTGAATCACTGCAGTTATTAAATTAGTAGCACCGTTGTTAAGAGAATCTGGCTTTCCCATTGACTTCGCCTGTCAGAAGATCGCGAAAGGTGATCACATAACCCAAGGACACGGCAGCCATCATAAAAATGAGTCCGTTGTCAAGCATCTGAATTTGTGATCACGTGATCATGAGGATCATGAGCTGCAATGGTTGTAAGTGAAAAACGGTCATAAGCTACTTTTTCCAGTCCTGTTGTAACTTTGAACGGTCAGTAAACGAACCGTTGTAAGTCGAGGACTACCTGCACTTGACAAAGAAACCTATTCCCATGAAAGGAATTATTAGGTTTTTTCCCAAAGGTAGCTTGTCTCACAAAAGCTGCTTTTGAAAAAGGAAGAAAAAACCTTCCACTAATCTTTTCCTTATTTGTCTTGTTTACTCATCAAATCCCTGGATCTTCAGTTGTTCATAAGCTCTGCCATCACTGCAAACATTATTTTCTTCATGAAAACTAGATGAAGTTGGAAAGTGAACCTTTAAATGAATGATAAATGGAAATGCTGCTTTTGGTATCTCTAATTGTATTTGTTGACAAATTTAATAAAACGTTAGTTACCAGTTGAAGCAATTTAGTATCGCCCATTAAGTTCTCCCTAAATGCTTTGAAACTACTACTGAAACTGCCTTACGTAATCTAAAATAATGTGACATAATGTTTATTTGAAAAGTTGACATGTCTGTCTATGCATTTTCCGAAGTAATTATTGTAAAATTCATAAAACATTTGAATGGTTACCTGTCTTCCGGTATTATTTCATCCCTAATTTGAAGTGAAATTACTCCCCCACCCCTCCACCCATATTATGGTACACTGGTATGCATGCACTATTTTTTTCTTCAGTGTGTCTATTTTTTTCTTCAATATACAAAAGGCAAGCTGTAGGACTATATATTTGTATCCGGGAACTACTGTGTTTTTGGAAAATAGTACTGTTAAAATAAACTGAGAAGAAACTGGGGGAAAGGGGCCGTTTCTCCTTAAAAGGTAAGTAAGGGGAAAATAAGTTGAGTGAATATTAAGTAGAAATTAGCAGAAGTGGCTTTTAGGAACAACAGCTGGTAAAATTAAGAAAACAAAGTGTTGTGTCTCAGATACTGTTAGCAATAAGAAAATTCATAGGGTTCGCATAACCAGGCACAGCAAAATTTGTCAACATCCCTATTATTTTTATTTCACAAAATAATATTCACTGATGCTTTCATGTTTCACTGTTACTTATAGAGGAGGTAGTCCAGATCGTATTGAACTGATCTTTGTTCAACTGATATAAGTTAGAAGACGGCAGCACAAGCACACTATTTTTTTCAGTTTTATAATAAAAAGGATAATTGAAAGTTCATGTACCTATTTTTATGCTGGAAAAATGTTTATTGTATCTCATTGCATGTGATTATTACTTCATGGTTGACATTCGCACTTCAATAAACAGATTATAAAAATGTAAACACATGAGTTTCTCATGTGAACTCTTCAGCCCTTTTATACTTTAAAAATTTAGAATTATAAATACTGTGGTTATGGTTATTGTTTTCATCACTGTGCTCAGAGAAAACGTACGTTTCCAGAAAGTTGCCATTAAAAGCAAAAAACAATAATATTCTATGACCAAGAGCAAACTCAGAAAACCATTTTTCTAAATTCCATTTTTTTTTTTTTTGCTGGCAATATTTGTAATTTTGGATGACAAACTTCACTTTTGCCTACTTTGAGTAAACCTATTGGCACTCACATGTTGGGATGTATGCCCTATTGCCCCCAACCTTTTGGGCACCAGGAACCAGTTCCGTGGAGAGAAGTATTTCAGCTGACCAGAGGGGGCATGGTTTTGTGTGCTGTCTGCACCCCACAGATGGGGCTTTGCTTGTTTGCACGGCCCGGTCCCTGGCATGCTGCAGCCTAGTGCCAATCCACGGACCAGGGTTGGGGACTCCTGTGTTTTGCCTTGCTCTGTTTGGAGCAAGATAAGTGGAAATCTGCCTGTCCATGTGGTCCATTTGATAAATGACATAGATACAACATTCATTACATTTATCCAATGTTCTTCACGGAAAAAGAAAAACCAATATAGTTCACAACCTTGACAAACATGTGCAATATCTATGCTCATAGTCTTTTTTGTTGGCTTGTGTTCATTTTACCCTTTTTTCCAGTGACTTGAACAACAATCAAGTTACTTCTTTTGACATGCTTTAATACAAGTAGGCCAACAACATCATTGTTGCATTATTCAAATTTGCACTTAAGGAAAACAGGGCAATTGATTATAGCTTGATAGAAAGTGGGAATGAAAAATGTTAAGAAAAAATGTGTATTAATAAAATATCACAGTAAAAGATTTAAAAAATAGGTAATGCCCAAAATGGTAGCAAGATTGTTACCTGGACCACCTTTCAGTTATTTTTAAGTGGTTTTGGATTTTTTTTGTTGCTTTCTAATGGACAATAACTTACCATAAATTCTTAATGATAGATTTCATAAATATTTGAAATAAATCAAGTGAACAGAGGAGAAACTAGAAGAGAAAACCATATGCAAAATATACCTGATTTCCTATATTCTGTTTGCTTCTTTAGAGGCTTTCCTCAAATGGAAACTTTTCTCCATTTTGCATCGCAACAATTAGCACCTTAAAACCCCAATGGCAACTGTACATGCGCTAGACCACACTTGGGCATTTTACAACCTGCAGGCCACATCCGGCCCTTAGGCTCTCCCTATCCAGCTCCCAGTTTCATATGTGGTCCTTGAGAAAATTAATTGCCTTCCCATGCACTAGACTCAACAAGCATCACATTAACTGACATTTCGCTGATAACATGACATGTTAACAATTTATAATTTGCATTAAATTAAATTGAATTGTGCGGTATTTGAATTTGTTATAGGTAGTCCTCATTTAGCAACCAGAGTAGAGACTGGCAATTTGTTAAGTGAAACAGTGAGTGTGATTATGGTCTGACTTCAGCTTGCCTTTGCTTTATGGACCTCATAAAGCTCATTAATTTGAGGGTTGGTTGTAAAGTTATTTTTTCATTACAATCATAATTGCAAATGGTCACTAAACAAGGACTGCATATATACATATGTGTGTGTGTTTATCTCCAATGATGGCATAGTCGGAATACAGAATGACGCTTTCCCCTTAGTCACAAAAATCATGAGTTGAGAGGCATCAGTAGTAGGGACAAAGTTTTTACACTGTTGCCTAAACATAAGTTGTTATGGAAGAATATAAATCCATTTCCTCATCAAAGTTGCTCAGGTAGGTATCTGTTTTCACAATCGAACTTTACCTTTATATTTCCTGCCATCTGCCTCCATCCTTTGACAGCAGATTTAAAGCAAGTAGGACTTTCCAACACAGAGGAAACTTATTCTGATTCATTATATTTGTAAATATTCACAATTCTGTTTTTTTTTAAATGAAACAGTAAACACTTCTAAGTATGTGTTTAAGTTCTGCAAAGTTTTGTGTCAAACTGTACAATTAGCAGCAATGTGTTAATTGCCAATTCATACTTTATTTATGCTATTTACATTTTAAAATAGTGCATCAAATGGACTCCCAATATTTTTTTTCTCTAAATGCTAAGTCCACAAATTCTTACACTGGTTAAATACAGGATTAAATATAAAGCCAAGTGTGATACATTGACAAAATACATACAAACAAATGTGTCTATCGCAAGTAATACGCCTTGCACACAAAGACAAGTATTGCTGTACAATATCAAACAACCAAAGTGACATTTCCAATTACCATGAAAAAGATCTGCTCTGGGAAGAGTTGTAACTTGAAACAAAGTTTGAAAAAAAAAGTTTTTACAGACAATGACATTAAGTTATTTGTATCTCGGCCTGTACCCAGATTGATAACCTTTGGACAGGATAACATGAATATCAAGTGCTAATACAAAAATGTCACTTTTATGACAATCATTCAAAAAAGTAGCAGTTCTAAGCTTCTGAAGAATTCAGACTGAGTGTGTTGTCCACAATTCCATTCTTGTTTTCTTTCCCAAGCAACAACTATTTTCCCTATATTGTGCCTACAACATCCTTCCATAAGTTACACGAGTTGGCCTTCAGTTGTACAGCGCTAGTGCCTGGTAAAGGAAAAAACAAAGCTACATTTATTCCAGCACACAAATGGTGTCCTCCATATAAAAAAAAAACAACTACAGCTTTGAATTATTACAGGTTCTGATTTTAGCTAATCCTGTGTCTCAGAAGAACTGACTCATTTTAAACCTTACCTGAAATTCAGATGTTCTAATAGCACATACCCATCTAGGAAAGATAAAATAAATTGCATTATTATAGGATGAGTTTTGTTATAAATTTTGTCATAAATTTTAGTCACAAGAGTTACAAACAAACTGTTCAAACCTACAATAAAGAATAAGTGCAAAAATTATGTAAACCCTGTTTCCCTGAAAATAGGACCTCCCCAGATAATAAGCCCAATTAGGCTCTTGAGCGCATGTGCTAAAATAAGCCGTCCCCCGAAAATAAGCCCTCCCCAAAACAGCAGCAGCAGCCATGAGGTGACTACGCTCGCCGCCTCCTGCACCTCAAAAATAATAAGACCTCCCTGAAAATAAGCCCCAGTGCTTATTTCAGAGGTCAACAGAAAATTAAGACCCTGTCTTATTTTCGGGGAAATACGGTAGTTTTTTATATCCTACTTCTGTATCATAGCAAGATGGTCAATTCCCCCCCCCAATTTTTTAAAATCAGCTTTTCTGATTTTTGATTCCACCCTCAATGTTTTTATTTGGTTATTATGCTCGTCTCTCCTATTTTATTCCTTTTGAAACCTTACATTTGCCTTCAGAATTCCGACATATCAGTTGATTTCCTTCAGTAATGTCTATAACTTCAAGCTGTTCTCCAGGCAAGATCCTCAAGTCCAGGTTTCCTCTGAAAGGAGTATTTGTGCAATGTGCAACTGCCGTATTTATTACTGTGATTTCTTTATTATACTGTGGCAGAGTAAGGGAGGGAAAGAAACCACGCTTACAATTTACATCAACTTAATTGAGAGTCAGGTCCACAGCTTATTACAGATACAGTATGGATAGGATACATGGAGAATGACAAAAGATTTTAAAACGTTTGCATACAGGCAGTCCTCGAGTTATGACCATAACGGAGTTCAACATTTCTGTTGCTAGGTGAGACAGTTGTTAAGTGAGTTTTGCTCCATTTTACAACCTTTCTTGCCATGCTTAAGTGAATCACTGCAGTTTGTTCAGTTAGTAACATGGCTGATAAGTGAATCTGGCTTCCCCATTTACTTTGCTTGTCAGAAGGCGGCACAAAGTATTTACATGACAGCGGGACACTGGAACCATCATAAATACGAACCAGTTGCCAAGCATCCAAATTTTGATCACGTGACCATGGGGATGCTGCAATGGTTATAAGTATAAAAAATAGTTCACAACTCACTCCCCCCCCCGCCGTTGTAACTTTGAATGATCACTAAATGAATGTTTGTAAGTCAAGGACTCCCTGTAGTTTTGTTTTTAAATACACATTAAGCATTCTTTTTACTGCCTTCAAAAATTCCAAATTCAAAAGTGGTCTGACATACAGGTAGGGTTGTTTTTGGTTTGATATTGTCTCCTTTTCCTACCTCTGCAAATGCAAAGGGTTGATTTTGGGGGTTCTCATGAAAAGTCACCCTACAATGACCTTTCAGCACCCTACACTTTCACTTCTCTATTTTCCCAGATAAGCCTTTGTAGGTACCTGGATGGGGGATGTTGAGCCCCCATAGCTTTTGGTGTTTGTGTGGCCAGCTATTCATGAACTGCCACAAAAGAACCAAACTGAGCGTCTTGATCAAGATGCCAACGGGTGTCAAATGCAGCTCTGTAATAACCAGATTGCCCTGTTATCTGTGTGCTCTCCGGGTTCTTGCAAGTGACCTACTCACCCAAACAACAATGAGAAGTGAGGAGATCTTGACATATTTGCAGAATGTCAAGCATAATTCCATTCAGGGATCTTCTCCCACTTTTGACTAATGGCTGACCTGACATCTTTCTGATAGTGACCATTCAATGATCATTCAAGGTTAGGAGAGCACTGAATGAATAGTAACTCTGGCCATCCTCATAGTTGCATTCTTGTCTCGCCTTTTCCTGCCCTGCATAAGCTCTCCGCTCCAACTCCTACCCACTGCCTTTCTCCCCCAATCTCTGCCATTTTGGATGCCCTGCACTCCACCAGCTATTCCTGCTGGTCTCTGCTGCTACCACCCCAGCTGTGCCACTCTCAGGGGACTTTAGCTATCTTCTTCCTTCCATTGCTGGCAACCATGGGATGCCTATGGCAAACACAGAAGGCTGAAACCATCTTCCACCACAGGTCCGAGAAAAGGAAAGCACAGCAGGAAGGACACGTAAGGTGGCGTCAGTTCTCAGGTGAAATTTTCCCAGAAAATATATACTTTGTGGGAAGAAGTGGCAAACCAAAAACAGGTTTGCATTATTAGAAGTAAGAGGAAGGAATATAAAATTTATTCATTTGATCAAGATTAAAATAGCTATTATGTTGCAACCGAATGGATTTTTGCTGTCATCAGGACTGAAATGAAGAGATATTTATGGATTTTTTTATAGATGAGAGATAGAATATGGGAAGGAGATTATTTGCTGTATTTTAACAGAAGGTGATAAGTTACTAAAATTGTTGATACTTTATAAATTTTCTTTTTCTTTACTATATTCTTATTTTTTCTTTTTCTCCTCTTTTCTATGCATTTTACTTTTTTATTCTTTTATATTTTAGTTTGTATTTGTTTTTACTATGTAATTACAATCTTTAATAAAATTACTATGTAAAAAAGCAAAATATATACTCTGCAACCACAGATTTTTCTCTTAAAACAAGGCCCAGAATTCTTGGTTACCGCTAATTCTAATGACAATATAATGTAACGAGAATCATTTTCTGGAATGTTGCTATTCATAGTTCCGTATCGTGACAAGAGATGACAAATTGCGCAGCATATTTTCATACATCATACACACAACAGTAACCATGCCAACCTCTTCCAAGCTATTTAAAAGAAGAAGAAACTTACCATAAATCTCTCTCTAAACGATTGTTCCTCCTTTGTCATCTTGTTATTCTTTTCTACAATGTATTTCTTGACTTTAAAGGGATTTCTAAGAAAGACACATGTACAGAATAAATCTTAACAGATGGACATCTGAGAATCAGAGCTAAACTGCATCAGAGGCCAGGTGCCCTTATCTGGAAAGATCCTCAAATGACCTTGAAGCCAGTCACCTAACCATTTTTCTGTTTAACAGTAAACTGAAGAAATCAACTTGTGTATTTAATTGCCAGTGAGAAAACAGAACTCTCCCAAAAATGTTAAGCTTCCTGGACTACATCAATTTTCTCTGTTTGTTAAGCTCTACCCCTAAAGGCAGAAAAAGACCAGCTAGTTCCAATTTGGATTATGGCAAATTGAACTATGCTTTGGCTACTTCAGAGCACCCTAATTTAGGCTTGATGTCACACAAATCTCCTACCTTTGTATTGTTAAAGATATAAAATTTCAGCTTGAAAGATGCAACAGTGGAAAGTTTCTGTTGAATAGCATTGAACGTTGTGGACAGCTTTATATTTTGCTTCTTACTTAAATAATAGAAATGTAAATAATGTGCCATCCTTTCAAAAAATAAATGCATCCAGTGTTCTTTATCTTTCTGCAAGATGGTTGTTTGCTTTTCTCTCTCTTCCTTTCAACAAAAGAAATGTAAACGTCCAGTTTTATGACAAATATTCTCTCTTGAAAAAGGAGAGTGGGAGAGAGAACATGGTTTTCTAATGTCAGGGATGTCAGAAAATGCTGAGGTTCCAGAGAGACAATGAGTACCAGCGCGATCAACTAAGATACCACACAACAGGCCTCATTTCATGCACCACTGAATCACAAAACCATTTTCAAATAGGAATCATGTAGTTACAGTACCACCCAGACCTGTAGTTCAATAGGTTGCAAGCAGAGCACCAAGCAGCTTTCACCCAGCCGGAAAGTTACAAGGGATTTTGTTTTAATGCAAGCAAAAAAAAAAAAGCTGATGCTAGAATTAAAAGGCTATTTGAATTTCACGCAGCCTTTGACTCCACAGCATTCCATTCCTCACAAAAATGCATTTAATACTCAATTATTCTCATGCTGCTGAAGAACTAGTTCAGTTTTTTTATTATCGGGGCTGATGTATATCACCTGCAGAGTCACCCAGCCGTAATGCCTACCAATAAACAAAGTTGCCACTGTTTGCACTCAGTTCCATATTGTTAACCAGAGAGCTTAGCTGAAATTGTGTGTATAACTGAAGAATCTCAAGATCGAACTAGGATGGATGAAAATACAGAATCTAGGATGAAAGATATTTCAATTCCATAGTGGAGGACAGATGAAAAGGTGATCTTCGCAATGCCTGAGAAACATTTATTGTGTGGCACTGAAAACTCTGCTTCTTCTGAAGCAGAGTTTCTGTACAAAGTTTCTGGTTTTGTATAAGGGGAACAATTTATGCCACCCAGAAAAATTAAACAATTTCAGTTCATGAGGTTGCTGGAAGCTTACACAAAGCCTTTGCAGATAAAAGAATTAAGGGATTAAATCAATACCAGTAATTTCTTAATGAAGCCAATCTTAATAAAAGGAGCTTTAGGCATCAGTTTCTTGGTGTGATCTGCTGGATCTTGTATGGATGACCATCAGGATTGGGGGAATGCTATGTAAGTTGTCTTGACCTCATGGAAGAAAGATGGGATACCAGTTTTGTGAATAAATGAATAAAATACGTTCCAAAAAATGTCCCAGATGCGAATCAGAATCTTTAAATAGAATTGACACTTTTGAACACTTCATCATGGAGGCTATCTATGCCAGGGGTGTCAAACTCGATTTCATTGAGGACCACAACAGGGTTGTATTTAACCTGGGGGGGGGGCATGGCCAGCTTGACGTCACTTGTGTGAGGGCGCCTCTTGTGGCCTGAGTGCTCTGCCAGCAAAACCGTTCCCCAATCTCCATTTTTGGCTGCAAAAGCCTCCTGCAACCCTCTGCCAGCAAAAATGGAGCTCAGAAGGGCCACATGCATTTTATATTATTGCAGCCAGTGACGTTATCATACATTTTAAACATACTGCTATAATTGTATAGATCTGAAAAGAGTTTGATTGGCATGAGAAATTTTAGATAGGAAAAAAAATTATTTGTGACTATTTTGCCTACCTTGTATTATTTTGTTCTGGGTCAATGTCATTGTACACGAGGTTTTCCTGGGCCATGACATCTGCAATTAAAATCAGAGAATGTGATTAACTACCTACAATTTCCCAGAATTAAGAAAGAAAAACATCTAAAATCTTACAGTCTACCAAACGCAACATGAAAGGAAAAACAAATGGAGTGACAGTAGGAAATAAGCAAACTCAATCGCCAACCTCTAAAAAGTTACACTGCATCCCAAAAAATGAATGGCCTTTGAATTCATAAAGTGAGCAAGGCCACTTTTGAAACCCCAAGTGACTTCCATGTAAAAGGAAATTGTCACAATTATCACTTGTCTCCTTAAGAATTTCCCACTCTAGAAGTGAATTCCTAAAGGACTAATGGCTATGTAATAAGCGTTAAAATAACTAAGAATGTTGTAACATCTGAAAAGATCTAACTTGTCTGAAGCAGCTCTACAAATTCAGCGTGTAAAAGAATAATTACAACATCAATTTACTCTTACAAAAGGCTGAATCTGTAGAATTGGAGACTAGCAATGGCAGACCTGCTAAAAATCTTCTTGGCTGCAATCCATCATAAAAAAAATGATCTGTTAGAAATGAGAAGCAGTGTTTTAAACAGGCGCTATATTTTCTGTTGATAATTACGAAATAAAAAGAGGGGTGCCTATTCCAAAGCATCCCAGACATGCAGACAGCACCAAAAATGTTATTTCAAAAGAGAGTCAGTTTATCTATTAGACATACAAGCTTACCTAGGTTTGGTACAGAACGGGAAAGATTGCTGCAGAAGACAAATAAAACAAATGTGCATTTCAGCATGGGTTATAAATAACAACATTTGGCTGCACATCTGCAGATAAGGTTTTCAAACAGGAATTAGCATGCACCAACTTCTATATTGCCCATCATACTTGGGTGACTCTTAATTTTGAAGATTGTATCATCATCATCGTCTTTAAATGACCCCACAATCCCTTACAGGGTGGAGTCTTGGCAACTGAATGGAGCTGAGTGTTACTGGCCGGATGTCCTTCCTGTCACCAATGCGGAGTTATATTCAGCAGATACAATCTCAAAGTGCCCAAAGAAAGAAATATCTGGCTCTACCTAGGATCAGCCTCCTGAATGTGAGGCGACAGCTCCACCTCTAGGCCACTGCACTATTCAATTTTGAAGATTATATACTGAATAAAAAAAGCCATAGTTGGGGGAAAAAACATTGGACCGATATAAATATTTGAACTTCACAGTATTTTTGTTATCAACCCCTGAAAGCAGCACATTTACATATCCAAAATGCATTACATTTTTTGGGAGCCTAGAAAAGAGGTATGGTTTCAACTGAGGTTTATTCATAAAAATTAGGGAAATGTTCACCCCGAGAGCATTTTCACAGACTTCAAGACTAATGGAAATAAACATGAAAAGGGAAAGGGAACTTAACACCGACATATTAAGCTCTAGTCTCAAATAAACCACCAACATGTGAAAAAAGGAATCTCCCGACAATGGATGAATGGCTGCAAAAGTTGATGGCGTTAGCAGAGATGGCTAAATTGACTGCTTTGATAAAAGAAAATAATTCTTTTCTTAATTCTATTTGGAAACAGCTTCTGGACTTTGTGCTTGAGGTGGAAAAAATAAAGCTTTGATTTTGGGTTTTATCAATTAGATACATTTGTTGTTATAGAAATGGCTAATTTATACTATTATGTAAAAGTAAAAAGTTGAAGTTTGATGTTATTGCCTTATTCTACCGCACCAAAGGGAGCTGGAAGTAAACATCTTTTTTTTCCTCTTCTTTTCTTCCTTTCCCTATTCCCTCCCCTATTTTTCCTACTATTTGCTTTTGTATTTTTGTATTTTATATTATAAACTAATTAAAAAAATGTGAAAAAAGAAATTGAGACCCAAAAAATACATATACCATAAAGGGCTGTTTAACACACAAAGAGCCAAATAGGAATCAGGAATTTCTTTCATGAATGGCATTATAACAACCTTCTCTTATTCAGCCATTCTCCAGTTAGATGGCTTTCAAACCTGCATGACTGAGAAATCTCTAAGCTGGGACAGCAACATAATCTACTCCATCAATGGCATCTTAAATTGTGATGGATGCTGAGTGCTGTTCCCAAAGAATTACAAAATAACCACTGATTACATTCCAAGATGGCAGCGTGCGTAGACGCTGTGGCTTTGAGCTCCTGGTGTCACAGTGGAGTGTGTAAGCAAAAACTAGCCTATGCTCATGGGGAGTTACTAAAGATTGGATCTCCTAGTCGACTAAATACCAGTAACTTCCAGCGGTCTCATAATATACCAAGTGACATAGTAAGACTGCCGGGCTCTCCATGGATCATTGTTGGGCCTAGCTGGTAGAGAAGACAGCGGAAGCAGAGGTGAGGATGCAGAGCTGGTTTGCTAGCTTGGTTACGGAAGCAGCCTCACAGACCAGCATTACCAAGCATTTTCCTAACAAATGCTAGATTCCTTGTCCACAAAACTGATAAACTAGAGCTATGGATGACAGTGAATAAGTTCATTTGTGACTGCTGTGTGATGATCATCACAGAGACCTGGATTCATCCACTTGTACCAGATGTGTCAGTGGAGCTAACCAATCACACCACACGTCACTTCGACAGAAACAGCAACTCCGGTAAAAGCAAAGGTGGAGGACTTTCTATTTACACACATAATGACTGGTGTACTAACAGTAAACTTACTTATACACACTCTTCTCCAAAAGTGGAATTCTTAACTGTCATTTGTCGGCCATTTTATTTACCTAGAGAGATTTCTGTTATAGTTATCACCACTGTCTATATTCCACCTGATGCAAATGTTAGCCCAGCACTCTCTACATGATGCCATTGAGAGGCAGCAGAAAACTTACTCCGAGGGCGCTTTTGTTGTGGCTGGGGACTTTAATCAATTGTATTTTTTGTCACGGATTGCACCAGTAAGACTAAAACCAATTTTGTTGTATACATGATGTACGATGACAATAAAGGCTATACTATATTAAGCTTGGGTAGTGTGTTTATGGCTCTATATTGTACTGCTTTTTACCGAGTGTGTTTAGTGTATAGTTCAGTCTGTTGCAAAAAACCAAATAAAGGTATAATTCAATAAACCAATAAACCAAGATTAAAACTACCCAAGCTTCATGTGTTTTATAAATACAAATACATTTGAGTCATAACAGAAAGGAATGAGTACCAATAATACAAAACATCCTTTTGTTAGAGTAATCCTTATTGGCCAAATTATAAGCAATTTTATGCACTCAAGTTTAATGTCTGTTAACATTAAGAGCGGGATGGAGTCCATTAAATGGCTTGTGTGATATGTTGTCACTGGTGTGGGGGTGGAGGGCTTTTATATTATTTTATTACTTTTTTCTATTAAGTTTTAATTTTTATATATTGGTATTTTTATATTCCTGTAAGATGCCTTGAGTCACCATGTGCGAATAGGCGGCAATATAAAATTTCTAAATAAATAAACATGCAAACAGTAAATATACTAGGGCAAGGCTGCATATCAGAAGCATACATTCCACCAGAAGTCATATTAGAAGGGTACACGCCCTCAACACATACTTGGTTGTACAATTTTAGATATGTAGCATTTTTAATCCTAATCATAGTGAAATCCATTCATCGTTTCTGGCCACACAAGACCAGGGATCAGGGGTTAACATCCTTAACGACATTCCCCACGAAACGCCATTTCATGTCGTCCCCCAGCTCTTGAAAAACGGCGTGGGTGAAGACCAGCCCAAGCCGACACCCAACCGCCTTAGGGAAGGTCACAGAACAGCCTTCATCGAACGGATGATGCTATCACTCCCACAGCCCTACAAAGGAGGGTTTGCCTTAAGCCAGAAGCCATATCTTCTAATCGAAGATGAAGGTGCTCCTGCTTGGGATCAGAGCGCTTGCTCACCTTTTCCCAAACTTCTAGCGAATTCCCCAGACATCTTGCTTCGAGCCACCAGAGAGAAAACGGAACCAGCAGTGCACATCGGAATTTTCCCTTAAGACGCCGCCGTTTCTATCCCCCCGCCCCTCGACGCAGTTTGGCTCCTCCCTCTTCGTTAGTGGGTAATATCTCCCTTCTCCGCTGGATGCTTAAGAGACGTCCACGCTAGTTGATTGACACGAAGCAAATGGCTTGGAGGGCAGAGCGAATTGATATCCTTCTATCGCGGTAAATTACTTCCGGCGTAGCAAAGTCTCGGATACAGCTGCGTATTAACTGTAAGGGTCCATGCATTTAAGTACAGTTAGGAAGAGTACAATTCCGTCTACTATGCAAACGTACGTTTGAGGATCTTTTTCATTTTATTAATATATTTTATTAATATATTTTATTAATTTTATTCATCATTAAACTTGCCTGATGACATGCTAAGGTAGCTTATGCAGCCAACATAGAAAGATAAATATGCAAGCAGATATATGGTATATTTTAGTGTATTTTTATTCTTTATGCTGTTGAATATTGGATTATTTTTGTTGTTGGGGTTGGGCGGTTTTGAACTTTAATGAAATGCTCAGGACCTCTGGATTGAGGTGTTATATTAATATTTGTATAAATAAACCACTAAAATTTTTGTCTCTTGAAGGTCATTTCAAGTTAAAACAATGTTTACTGGCTGTGCGGAGTTAAAATCATGACCAGAAATGGAAAATAAATCCCCCTCCCTAAGTTATATTATATATCTGTAAAATGCTGATTGTAATTGATATGCATCATAATGTACACAATATATTTTAAAACTATATAACGAATTTATAAAAATATAGGAATAAGAAGAGGTATCTGAGGGAAAATTTATAGAAGAAGATAATCCTGCATAAAGTAGTTAAATCCTGCACCTGTCAACAGTAGTGTCCCTCAAGGCAGTGTTCTAGGACCAACATTCTTCATATTTTTTATAAACAACTTTTGTGATCTTATTATAAGCAACTATGTTCTATTAGCTAATGATGTTAAACTATTTAACACCACCGACAATGCTACTACCCTTCAAAAAGACCTTGACTATGTATCAGAATGGTCAAGCAATTGGCAACTTCAAATCTCAACCAACAAATG
>JANHFT010001719.1:168791-180819 GCA_032467955.1 Pseudoxenodon macrops
AATGAGGTGGCTGGATGGAGTCACTGAAGCAGTAGGTGTGAGCTTAAATGGACTCCAGAGGATGGTAGAGGACAGGAGGGCCTGGAGGAACGTTGTCCAGAGGATCGCAATGGGTCGGACACAACTTCTCAACTAACAACAACATTACTTTACATATGAGTATTACCTCAAGCTTCTTTTTGTTCAGTGTTAACCTAAATCAGAAATTTATGTGTGCATTTTGGCAAAAACCATGCTATAACATAATATGTATAATTTCAAAGTCATTGGAAAAATTACTGGAAAAATTAATTGGACAGAGAAGAGCACTGGTTTTAAAAAAATACAAATGGTAAAAAAGAACCAGTGCAGAATTTAACAATTTTCATTTCAGGAACAAAACCAAAAACAGAATAGACAAGATTTGGGAGGAAAATGGGGAGCAACCCAGATCCCTTTAATTTTGTATGTTTGGTTACAAGACAAAATATTTCAACTTTTTAGAAAACACTATCAATGAACACCATGTGTCCCAATTGTTTGGCTACTAGAAAGATGTAATATGTATATTTAGCCTGATTATTGAAATTGCCATCAAAGACCCATCATTTATGTTCCAACAGTCCTTAAGATCAAGGCAGGTCTTTCAAACGGCCAGGGCACCTTCTGGAATGCTCTTCTGAAGGACACCAATCACACCTTCTCCCTATCAAATTTCTAGAACATCATGGAACGTCTTCCACGATGCAACCCTGCTTGCTGGTTTATCAATTGCTATTTTTTTAAAAGGTGGTTTTTTTCCCTGCTGCTGTTTTGTAGTTTATATTTTAGTTTTTTAGAATGAGTTAGCCTTTAGTTGTGAATTATCACACCATAAGGCGAGATATAAATTCCAACATACATCATGGACTTTGATGCTGCATCATGGCTAGAGATGCTTCATGGTTTTTTTTTATGGGTCTTAAGTGCAATTAACTCTTTTCAAGTTAACATTCCAAACATTAAAAAAAAATCATAATACAGATTATCAATTCACTCAATACCATTTTACTAGATTCATCAGTTATTCAGTGCAGGCAAGGAAGAGGTTCTGATTTTGAAGTAAGGAAAAAGGTGATGTAAGGAAAAAGGTGCGTGATCTGATGCTTTGATCAACGTGAGAAAAGTAACTTTTGCACCATTATGTCCCAAGTCACAACACTTGTACAAAAAGGGCAGAATTTACAATAACACAGTGTGATGCTGCTTTTTATCATTTGTGTATCCTCTCCTGCGGACGTTTCTGTGAAGGAGATCTGTCAAGCTCATGTGTGCATTCATTTGGAGGCAAATTGCATTTAGGATAGGGATAATGAATAATTACCACTACGTTTTAACTGAATCTCCCCTGGCATTCAGTATCCTCTATAGAGTCAAGTATAATAATCCTTCATTGTAACTTCTGCAAATTCCATAGTATTTTCTACTGTAAATCTTAGTAGCAAAGTTGTTTTTTTTTGCTACAGTTTTCCACTAGAGGACGAGCTAAGCTCGCTTTAGTTACATCAGAATTTTTTCAAGATATTTCTCTACAGCTTGGGGGAGGGGAAAATGTTCATAGTGTTTATTGATCTTCAGGTTAAAATCAGACAAGGTGAATAATGACAACTTTTACTGAAGCAACTTATTATTAGCCAGACTGATGGAATTTACTGCACGTCTAATCATTCTCCCTTCAGTAATTTTTAAGAGAAGTCCTCTCAAACAGGGCAATAAAATGTTGCATTGGAAATGGACTTTACTGTTCTCAGCTGCTCCAGTTTCCCCGCCACATGACTTGGAGGTTTGAATATGCTACTTCTCTATCGATTAGGCCAGAGGTTAGGTAACTTTAAAACTAAGACAGATGAGGAATTTTGGGAGTTGAAGTCCACAAGTCTTAAAGCTGCCAAGTTTGGAGAACCCTGCTATCGTGACAGAGCTGTCAAGTTTAGCCTTTGTGCTGGAAATCATTGGATCAGTTTCTTTCTCTTGGCCTCCTTTCATTCATAGCTCAACCACTCCAGGGTTTGTTTAGTGAGATAGTATTCCACCACGGGGTTAGTTTTGAGACATGTGGCGATGCAAAGATTGCCTTCTTTTGCCTTTCGCATTTAGTGTGGCAGAGCGTGCCAAAAAACCCAGATGCTGGAGCAGCTCCAGTGGGTTGCCCTCCAGAATTGCTAGCCAAATTCAGTTTTGGCTAGGAATGCTGGGAGCTGCCATCCAACACATGTGGAGAGCCTGAGGCTAGGAAGAATGGCTGCTTTTTGGGGACATTACCTTGAAGGTCACTGCATCAGCTGAACAGCTTGAGAGTATAGGACCCAATATTTATGTGTAGCTTTCAATGTTAATGCATATGGGAGTGTAGCTTTTAGCCATCGTTTTTAATATGTCACTTCCTGCAACATGAGATGTGTTTTATTCATCTGTGATATGCTTAGTGTCTTGAATCTCTCCAACCTTTTTTCTACATTCCTGGCTGACGGCATCACACACTCACTAAAGTGGCACCTTCTCTTTCGGAAACTGGAGATGTGCTTGATTGTTTTATTTCTGGAAGAGCCACAAATAACTTTAATCATATGAAGTGTGTTTTCGATGCCACTGTCAGCATAGCTAAAATAGATATAATGCTTCAGTAATCTTGCTAGATGCTGAGAAGGAAAATATTTGGCCATTTTTATTAGTGGATGGTTAGTCTTTGGGTTGGAGAGATTCCTGGTGGCTGGTTTACATGGCATATTAAATTAAAGGAAGATTTCATATTGTCAGTTACTTCTTTCTTGTCTCCAATTGCTTTAGAAATCAAAGATTTAGATCCTAGTGATGCAGTGACTGAGTAGGCAAACATGACAGCCAATATGTGCTAAGCAATAACTCACTCTGCTTGGATGCTGGAAACTATTTTATTGAGACAGACAATGGGGGAAAATGAATTGCCATTTTCTTTAGGGCCCTGTGCGGTGTACATTTTGTTTTCCCTAAGTGAATTCATTGGTAGGTTCAGCATATTATTTTCTAAAGCTTTGCTGTACAGTGAGATCTGGCTTGCAAACTCCACTTGAACAGATGGTAAGAATGGCTGAATTCATATAGCCCAAAGGAAGCCCAAATGGAGTTTGTGTCATCTTCATTACTCATTGAGTTTACTACTATTCAATTCTATTTCCACATTTCATCCTGTTTTAACTCTAATCTTAGCAAGGCTTAGCTAAGGTTCAGTCAAATCAAATCTTTATTACAGCGATAGACAACATATCTGCTTTATAACACCATAGAATATGACAGAATAATAATTATTTAATCTTTGCTTATTTATTTTCTCAGTCCATTTCCTGGAAAACTGGCTGATGCTTCTAGAAGATATGGCATTAATTCTGGCAACATTAACCACTGGACACATGGACTGATGTAGAATTAGCAACTTAAAACAGACAACTTCAGAAAATTGTCTATTTTTATATATTAAGCTACTTCTCTGTTTTATTCTGTCAACTGTGTACGGGTATTTTTGTCATGCATTCATTCAAATATGTTCTAAAATGATCAAGGATTTTTATTTTCTATAATGCAAATGCATATTGGACTGTTTATTTGTAGCATTGCCCCATATATATTGTAGAATGCCAAACTAGGGAAATTCCTATTGGAATCTTACCATCTGCTCATTAAAACATAAAGTTGTAGCTTACAGTAATTTATTCTCAGATTTTTGATTAAAGAAAACTAAACCAAAAAAAAAGTGATGAGGCCGTCTGCTTCTGACCAAATAATCCAAGTTCTGATCCTGCAAAGTTCCTGCAAAACTGATGTTTCTGCAAAATATCATTACAATAGGCTGGCTAAAGAAATATCAAGAGTTCATGGAAAACAAGTCTATGAAGGAGAATTTGTTTTGAAGTCCCAATATTATCCCAGGTTGGGGACTTTAATTAGCCATTGCAGAGAAGCTTTAATTAATTAGTCATTGCAGAGAAACAATCAAATGGTATATTTTTGTCTCCCACTTGCAAGCACCATAAGGTTATCTGCATGGTATGATATCATAGATCTATCTGACTTGTACATACATATCAAATGGATGCATTGCTACATATGGCCATGCTTTTTTTTTCTAGTCAAATTTACACCTGTCAAAATAGTGTTAATATTAGTGAAATCCAGTATCTATATCTGGAAGCATCCCATATGTTAAATGTTGCACTTGGAAGAAGAGAGGGGAAACCATTGGGATAAAATTTATGTTCTTGATTGTTTTCATTTCCCCTTCAATAATGCTGTCCTTAACTCCTAAATATCACAACCACATGTAAAAAAAAAACCAAGCAGCAATTAAGTTCACGTTCTTATATTTTCAATTTCTAATACATGGGCTTCATAAGAAAGAGTTCAGTTCTATTAACCAAACTTAGTAGACTTTGGCATGAACACAAAAGCTTGTTTAAATATGTCCATCTATCTTGAAATGTCTGCCCTTGAGATCCCAGTTTGATTGGTTCCCCCCCACACTTTTGTTTGTTTTTCTTTTTGTCAATGATTCACAGTACCAAAGAACATCTGAGACACAAAATACACTCCAAAAAACAAAACAAAAACCCCAGACCACTCCCAAGTGGGTACTCAAAGGTTTTCAAACCAAAAACAAAAATATGAAAAGCATTTGGTTTTGCTAAAAGAAAATGAAGATCTCCCCAAATAATATACTTTTTCCTATAATTCTCTCGATAGCTTACTTGCTATTATGTCAGAATACAGATGCGGCACAGAGTAAGCTAACCGGATTGCCTTCCCAGAGGTAAGTCTATCTCCATGTAATTTAAGATACTACCTGTCATATAGAAATTGTTATCTGGTCAGTACATCAATTCAAACTCACATATGAGCCATTATCTTAAAGCAGCTAACAAAAAATGGTTGACACAATTGTCCCATCACTGTGGAGCAGTAACACAAATCATTTTTGGAGTTTCATAATTACATCTGTTTAAGACATTTCCTCCTGAGCCACAATTTGTTCTTCAGACAATTCTGTTCTTCATTCCATGCATACTAAATCAAAATGAACTTGTAACCAATTTATCTAACAATACATTTGCTAGCTATTCTATGTAATTTTCTGGTGATTAAAAAAAAAAAGGATGACAAATACTATCCTCAAAGTTAAACTCCATTAAATTATGTGGAACTTAGTTCCACATAAAATATATATAGGACATTTCCTCTAATTTGAAAGCTTGTTCCAGAAATCCTTACTGAAACTAAAATGAAGAACAGAACGTGTTTATGCTAGATAAAGTGATCACCTCAAACAAGGAGGAAATGTAATGAAGGTGAACTTCAAACATTTTGGGAAAAGAGAGAGCAAGAATGCTATATTTTGGATTATTAATATATGATTTCTGAATTTTCAGGATTGATTCATTTATTTCTGCAATAAGTACAGATGGCTTATTTTTGTCATTGCATTCGTCCACGGCATCCCTTCCCAGCCAAATGCTTAGTAATTTCAGCACTTTGTGCTCTGCACAAGTGATAGCACAGAGCAGAAAGTGGAAAGGAAAGAACAAAAATAAAATAAGCAATTAGATTATTATTTTTAAAAAATGATCCTCTCTAACTGCCTGGTTCTGAAATTGAAACTGACCTATAGAAACAGTGATGTATGATCAAGTATACCCCATTGGTATCTTTACATACATCTCTTGAGCTTTAGAGTAGCATCTGATTTCCAGCTTTGGAAGAATACTGTCATTGTTCTAATTATTAGTAGTCTTCCTCCTTATAAAAAAAATAAATCTCCTATGTAAAATGTCTGCTTGTCATCTGACATTGTGGAGTGTAGCCTGTGAAATCTCATGTCATATTAAATTTGCTGGTCTTCAAGGTGCCAAAGCACCTTACATTCTCCTAGTCTGTCAGTCATAATGATAATAGAAGGTAAGTGATAATGACAGGTTATGTGTTAGCAATGTGACAATAACAAGCATTGCTCAGAGCTTCTACTTCAATAAATAATCAGATTGGATGAATCTTATTAAGGAATACATTGGATACAGATCAGCATCTATCTCACCCAATGCTCCTTCTAGAGAACATACCCTGAAGAAATTCACACACGGACCAAACAGTTGTGAATCACTGGAAAAAGTAGCTATTTGAATCGTCTACCATGGGACATTTTCTCTGATAATAAAGTAATGTTACTCCAAGGAACAATATCACTTTATTATCAGAATAATCAATTTATTATCCTGTAAAATAACTTGTTCAAGATTTTGTCTACTCTGCTAGCGAAAGACTGCCTAGAATCTGAAGTAGAGATATTTAGGAAGATTGTATTAACTTTGGAGTTATAAGTTATTCTGGATCAAACCTGACTTCATATTACTAAGGGGTTTATTTTCAAGAGGGATGAGATGCACACAATTCTGAATCAGACGAGTATATATTTATGTTTAATTAATACATAAGGATGTTTATTTAATCAAATATAAATTAATTCATGTGAGTGTAATTATATTTAATTAAGTATTCAGAAAAACAAAATTAGGGGTAATAGTATGCATTTTATAGTTTCTCTGTTTTAGCACATCAAAAGTTTTTATTTTGTAGCAACTTTTGGAGGCTTCCGAATTCCACAATATTTTCAAGTGATCTCATGAATGGAACATTTGGCAGTATGCCTTTTATTAATACAAAATTCTGGGATCTTCTGTCTTGATCTTTAGTCCTTCCAATACCAATATATATTTTAATTTTTTTTGTCAAAGTATAAAAGTTGTTGCCTATGCAGTATTTCATGAGAGGGGAGGAGAAAGGTAAGGTTGAGACTACAATTGTAGCTTATCAAGGAACACAACCCTGCAACTTCACATACATCCACAGTCGTGTTCACATGTTCTCTAAGAACTAAGTAATTAGTTCTAATTTTGATTTCAGTCTGATGTTACATAACACTTTTTTCTTTGGAGGAAATAATAATGGGAATTGGCTGTCCATCTAGCTTTTCCAAGGTTATGGAAGTCCTAATTGGCCTGGATCTGGAGAATGTTGTAGGCTACCATGGCATTTAAAAGCTTAAGTAATCACTATTGAAAGCATTTTTATGTTAGAATTCCTTTAATTTTGACTAACCTTGAACATTACTTTAGATGTCATGTCAAATACGGTAAATAAGTGGACAGGAGCAACACTGAGTGAGAAATGGCCTATATTGGAGTGGACAAGCCAGGGATTACATTTTTAAATAGCTATTTTTAAGTTTCCAAGAAACACAGAAGCCATGATGGTGACATGGTAATAAAACCAGAAGAAATGTAATAGTTCTTTTAAAAAAAACCTTTCTTCATTATTGGGGTACAGTATTTTTGTTTTGTTTCAGTGAAACTGCTATGAGAACGTCTTTTGATTTTAGGTAGGGCAAACTATGGATATACATCATTATTTGATGTAGATCTCAGATGTAGATAAGATAGACAACAAAGTATTTTCCAAGTGTGTGTTTCTCTTACTAATTCAATTCTAGTGAATTTCTATCACTGAGGCTGAATGTATCTTTTATACTGTATGTTAGCTTCACTCTAGTATTGCCACCCTAATAGGCATTACCAAGATGTGAAGTTAGAACTTACTACAATGTAAAATAAATGTTGCTTGCAATGATTTTATTTATTTTATTTTGTCAAGCATGTATTAGATAACAGATATAAGTATAAACATGATTATGAATACATGAAATGTATAAAATTAAAAGGGGACCTTAGGACAGGGATTGTAGGCATACTGGTGCACTTATGCACGCCCCTTAAAGACCTCTTAGGAATAGGGTGAGGTCTACAGGAGGTCTACTACATTGTCTAGTAGCATAATTTTAGGAAAAAATGTTATTGCTGCACTTATTGTAGCTGAGTAATATTACAAAAGCTTAAGTGTATTTAATTTAATTTAAGGAACTTATATTGCCGCCTATTCGCACAGGGCGACTCTATACAGAATATTTTAACCATTATACTATAATACTACTCAGATGCGAAAGGTCCTTGTCATGAGCTTCCCACTTATTATGTACTCTCTCAATTTATTTGTTGTATACATTTTTCTTCAGCCAAGAAGATATTAAATGAAGAGATCTCTGAGGCAAATGAACACAGTAAGACACTTCAGATAGAACTGGAAAAGCGTAGGTATCTGTTCTGTCATAGTTCAGATTGAAGCCAATTAATCAAATGCCACTAATATCTCCATCCACAGCTAGTTTATATATCTGCTTTGAAGAATGCTTAGTTTTAAATAGACATGTTTAAAACTGTATTATTACTGTGGTCACCTAGTATATTAAGGCTAGTTTTAAAACTATATTATGCTGAATAAGTCATAATGGCTGGTTACTACATAACCTAAATCATAATGGATGGGTTTATATATATTAAACAATAATGGGTGGACATCACTAAGCAAGCAGCCACATTATGCTATGTTGCTATGTATGATTTACAGTGCTGTTGCTCTGCAGATACAGGCCTGTTAATTTAACTATTTTAACAACAGCCAATATATTACATGAGATGTACTAGTATATGGGAATGACTGAGAAACAGGAGGGAGAGTCATAAACTGGACAACCAGCATATAAAAGCATGAAAGATCAATGCAATAAGATTATTTTGAATTGTTTTTCTGTTCATGCTTGTAGACTGAGGGCACTTTAGCTGTAGTAAATATATAGTACCTGTACCTGGGAACAGAGGGTAGATTTTTATAATGCAGTTTTAGAAAAATAAGCAGCAAAATCTGAGGTTTCTTCCATTCTCTTGCAGTGAATACTGAGAAATCAAACCTTGAAGAAATATGGAATGAGAAAAAGGGTAATGGAAAATTCTGAGATATTGACTTGATTTTTTTTAACATTATCAGTTTTAGCAGTTTGTCCACACTATATTCCTTAAAATTGTGCATTTGTTGCAAGGACAATTTACTACTGGTATTAATATGATTATGAAATACAGTTTCAAGAGATACATTGCAGTATGAAATGCAGTTTTAAGTGATACTTTATGTTTTGGCATTATTGTAAAATTAATTTAATTGCAGGAATTAAGATTAATTTAATTAAGATTTATCTTTCAATGCTCATATCATTTTGTATAGGTTTCTATTAATGTTAGAAAAAAAAATACAAGTTTTGTGTTAATAGTTTCTTATTGTTGCTGTTACGATATATGTTTATATCCCATCCTTCAATGCATATGTTTCCAGGATGGTTTACAGAACTGCAACAGAAACTGAGGGGGGAAAAATCTCAATCATTTGAGACAATGGCAGTATTAAAGCTCCGTGTTGCCCTTTTTTTTTTAAAAAGGTACAAAAGTCAACATTTCTCCTCCCAGCTTTACTTATTCCCATTTGTTACATGAAGATGACATATTTTTTATAGGCAGCGAGTTAAGGCAAGCTGAGAACTTGTGGCCACAGGCTATATACAGCACAAGTTGGCTTTTATAGTGCTCTGAACCATCCCTGACAAAAGGTAACAGTTCCCCAAATTTTGAGAAGAGAAGCAGATGAAAACTGTAGTATAAGTCCTAAAATATACATATCAAAGTCCTATCACTTATTCACATCAAAATACGTTGAGTACCAAATTTGATGAGTTTCAAAGCAGTTGAGTACCAAGGTACCACTGTAAGTATAACTAAAAAAACAACACTTAAAAGTCATGTGTGGTGCAGAGAGAAAATTATCTCTATGTACTTTCTTCACCTGGTAATTTAAATAATTTCTGTACTTGACAATATTGCCCATTTTATTTTTTATTTACCAGTACCTCTTGAAGTTTCATAATTTTATTTACCTCTTGAAGTTTCATGGAATTAATTTTTTTTCATGGGAAGTACATACTGGCCAAAATTTTCAGCAAGCTGATCATCACAAACCCAACATCTTTTCCTGATGAGTCTTTTCTTTAAGTAACTTTCTGATTACCTGTGCTGAATACAGAGGCGAAATAGAACATTTTCTTTCCTGCAGTCCCTTGTTGCTTTAATCTAATGAAAGTTGTGGCATTGTTTGATTGCACATGTTCTGTTCCATGAAAGTAGTGGCATTACTTCGGTTTTAGAGAACATACAGTACATAAAACCATGGCAGAAATATTATGCAGAAGGAGAATAACCTGAACTGCTGAGAGTTAACATTTACCTTTTTTGCAGAGATCAAAAAAGTCATGCAGATGCATTCAAAGGAGACACAAGCTGAAATGCAGAGGTGAGCTACGGCTTCTGATCCACCTGCTTTGTGGACTTAGCTATTGAAAAGTACTGAGCAATGTTCTAGACTACAGAAAGAAAAACAACAAATTACTCCCAGAAAAAAATGTATATATCAAAAATGCTATCAGTATATATTATTATTTATGATGATTGTATTTTATCATGATTATCACTTGTTGCTTGTATGTATACTGAGAGTTTATGCACCAGAGACAAATCTCTTGTGTGTCCAATCACACTTGGCCAATAAAGAATATTCTATTCTATTCTATTCTCGTTCCGTTCCATTATTCTATTCCGGGGTGTCTAACTCAATTTCATTGAGGGCTGCATCAAGGTTGTGTTTGACCTCCGGGGGCCAGCTTGATGTAACTCGTGTCAGGAGCGCCTGAGGCGGCCCAACTGCTCCGCCAGCAAAAGTGGGCTCCCGAGCTCTGTTTTTGGCTGCAACGGCCTCCTGCAACCCTCTGCCAGTGAAAACGGAGCTCAGGAAGGCTGCACGTGGCCCTCCAGAGCTCTGTTTTTGTTGGCAGAGGTACCATGGGGCAGTCCTTTGCTGTTTCCAGGGTGGCCTCGCAGGCCATATCTAAGCACTCTGGAGGCCAGATGCAGTCCGCGGGCCTTGAGTTTGACACCCTTGTTTCATTCTATTCTGTTCTGTTCCATTCTATTCTACTATATCCTAATGCATATGTTTTCAGTAAAATTATCTATATTGGAATACATGGTCCAAGGACAAAGTGATTATGATAACAAAATTAAGAAGGAGTCCATTCTATATCTTGGCTTCTTCTCATTTACCAGGGAGCAGAAATTGAACCTGGAGTGTAAGCAACACATTGAAGAAATCACAGCCAAGATTCAGAAGGAAAAAGTGAAGCAGAGGGAGCAGAGGTTGGTTCCTTGCAATTTTGCTATAAATGCATGTTCTGATTTCATTTAATTCATGTATTATCAAAAATGTTACTGCATTTACATTTATCAGATCACATTTCAGACTGCCTTCATTCCTTTACAAATCATTGTCTGAAAAGAATAAAACTGCATTAATTGAAGGAATAAATAATACAGTAATGCAACTCAAGAAATCTCTGATTTCATCACAACATTCAGGTCATTCAATAAAATTGTTTGCATATACCGTAAGTTTAATACTAACAAAAATACTATTCTACTTAACATCTTTAGTATATGGAATTCCTTACTAGAAAAGTAAGTCTTCTGACTGAAATAGCTATAAAATAGTTTAGACATACAGAATAGTCTATATCATAGGTGGGTTCCTACCGGTTCTAAAGAACCGGTAGTAACTCCATGGTGATGTCACGGAGCCAGTTCCATCGGTGTCTCTGTGGGCGGTGAGATCTTGGATTTTGCTTCTGCGCATAAGCTAGTTTTTTATTGCTGCACGCATGCGCGTGCACACACTTCATGCGTGCACACGCAGCGCAACCCTGAGTGAACTGGCAGCAAAAAGAAGCAGAACCCACCCCTGGTCTATATGCCTTAGCCACAATGGAAAACTGTATGCCATGTCAATATTCTGAAGTCCTGTACTTATTTACAAGGTGCAGAAAACAAATGCAGAGTTACTATTCCATTATTTTCTTCCTTTCGAATATGAATAGCCAATGTTGAATATCGAACGTGGAACAAGATGAATCTATACCGTGTTTCCCCGAAAATAAGACAGGGTCTTATTTTCTTTCAACCCCCGAAATAAGTGCTTGGCCTTATTTTCAGGGAGGTCTTATTAT
>JANHFT010001720.1:2978-15123 GCA_032467955.1 Pseudoxenodon macrops
AAAGAGGTTTTTAAAACACCGTTTGTTTGCCTTGATGTAATCAAGAAGCCTAGGTCGGAACACATAGTGCTAGCTGGGAGCTTAATGGATTTAAACCATACCATGTACTTTTTACAATGTACTGGTGTTGTTTTTTTACATTAGGAATTGGGCACTGTTCCCCACTGATTTACATCTGCAGCTCTAATCAAGCCATGAAACGTAACAGCTTGTCATGTCTGTTTGATATATAGAAAATACTCTTTTTTTAAAGAGAAAACAAAGGAGAAATAGGGAAATGGATGGTGGAAGAGTGAACTGACAAAAAAGTGTTTTGCTTGGCAGGGAAAGCTTCACCTACATGCAACAGCTTTTGCTTGGTTTTTGAAACATGTTCTATCCCTGGCATGTGATAAAACTTTTTGAGGTAAAACTACAGAAGCAGATGAAATATGCAAGTTGAGACATTTGTGTTGGGAAATCTGGTTTATGTTCTGTTCCTCCCACTGCTTTGAATATTCTTTGAAGTTCTTAAGTGCTCACCCAAGTTTGATTGCCACGGTTGATGGATATTTTGTTAAGACTGACACATGGATGTTGTAGAAGTAGTTTGAAAGGACAGAATGGGGTGGGGAAGATTTAATTATATTTCCTTTTAATTTTTTTGTATTTTATGCTTTATCTTCTCAGCCTACTGGTTCTTATTTGCTTTGCTTTGCATAATATAAAACTGGATTGTGTGGTGGGTTTCATTGCCCGTCTGTGGTATTTCTATTGGTTCTGTGATCTTAAATAGCATTTTTATCCTTCGGTGGTTGACCAGGCTTCATTTTTGTCCCCTGCAATTGTGATACCAGTGTCTTTTTTAAATCATAGAACCTTCATCTGTGTCCTTCACTAGAGAATTTGCATTTGGTTAAGCAAACATTTGCCGCACAAATATCATTAATTTAATCTCAGATGGAACTTGTACATCCAAGAATTCATTCTCGTAATTCTTGCAAAGTTATTGGAAAGAGCGTGATTAAATATAGTTGAACTGTTGAAATTTTCCCATTATTTCAATCCTAGTCAAATGCCAATCAAGTTTGAGGAGCAGAAAACAGGAAAGGAGCAGATCTGTCCTTTGTTCAGCCTATTTTCTTCCCTGGCATCCCTCAAGGATTGACCAAAGATACCTTGCTTGAACAAATTACCCTTGACATCTGCCCCATAAATCAAACTATTCAATATACAGAGATGGGCAAATTACACATTATGACACACGAGGTACCAGTTGCTTCTCTTCATCCCTAGCAATCATCATCATTGTTATCATCACCAACATCCCTAATCATTTGCTGCTACTCTGTGACTTCTCTGCCCAACATCTCATTCTGTCTTAACAGGCAAATTGATGACTCAAGATGAGAGGCAGATGCCTAGATCAGCCTGCTCAACCTGATGTCCTCCAGATATATTCGATTTCAGAGTCACACAAACAGCATGTTGCTAGGAACCAAAAGTTTAACACACCTTAAAAGGAACATACTGGTGGAAGCTGGCCAAAGGAACTGCACAGGTAGTCTTGATGCTCAGATCCTAACAATGAACCTTTCTACACAATTCACTCACACCGCAATCCAAGTGTCTCAGCGCACTATAGGCGGCACCCACGTTCACTTCATCAACTGCAGACTGCAAATATTTTTCAGCAGCTTGTTACTACCAGCTGAGAGAATATGAAATACACGTTAGGAGTCAGGGGCCATGGAGGGAAGAGAAATGCCCTTGAATGCATATACGATTTGAAATGGAGTGATAGGAAAGTGGGGGGTGAGGACGGGAACTAGTTCCCCAAGGTTGCAGGCAGATAACATTTTTTGCTGTTTTCAATGGAGCATCGCTGGTTTGCAGCCAGGCCTGGATGATTGATGGGAGTGTGTCTAGGAGCAAATGGGAGAAAAAGGTCTTGTGTAGTTAGACACTTTATCTGGGGTTTTAATCTGTGTTTAACACAGGGGTGGGTTTCTAACTTACCTCACTGCCGGTTTACTTCCTCCTGCGCCGCGTGGGCGTGCCTCCTGGGCGCTCACGCACTTTGCACACGCACACATGTGCAGTACAAAAAAGTTACATTAAAAAAGGCTGAAAACAAGATGGCGACGCGTGCGCAGTGCCGGAAACTTGGCTTCTGCGCATGCACAGAAGAAAAAGAACCCGGAACAAATTCCAAAAATAAATTTATTTTACCAAAAACAAAATTCCCAAAAAAAGATGGTGGCGTCCACGGACCAGAACAGATTTCATGACGTCACCAGCGGTTTACTATCTACTCTATAGAACTGGTCCGAACCGGTAGGAACCCACCTCTGGTTTAACATTATCCTATCCCACTACAATTTCACAGGGATTTTGAAGAAATCATCGTATTTTCTTTCAGGAAGTGGTCATTTGCTCCTCCTTTTCTTTTAGCTAAAACGAACCTCTGACTTGATAGTAGAGTACATACTTGTATGGGGTAAATCTCTCATTTAAAGTCTGGCATTTCTAACAAGGCTGAAAACAAACAAATAAACACCACAAACAAAGGCTAAATCCTTGGAGAGGTTGTTACTGCTCCATAATCTGTTGATTATGGACAATATTGTTGATTAGCGTGAACCAAGCACTAATGTTCACAGATGGACAAATAGTTACAGGGGTTGCTGTGAAAATGTGTACGACAAACTTTTTGAAGCCCATTTTCATCCCTGGGAGCATTGCAAAAATCTAACGATGACAGCATCCTTTCGTATTAAAAAAACACCTGATCATCAAGAGAGGAGGGGATAGACAGATGATCCTTTGAAGTTACAAGTTTTATTGAAGTTGGATAATGACCCTTAACTGGCAAGGAAGTGTAATAATCTATAACTTGCTGCTTGTCTCTGAAAATTATCTTGCAAATGGCAGGCTTTTAAAGTCTGGAAAATGTTTTTGTTTTCATCAGTTTTGTATTTTCATCCTGGAAAATGTCCTCCCTGGATAGATGTCATCATGGCTACTGAGGTCAGAGTGATAAAAAGAAAACTGTTCTTGGATAGTTGAGTATCAAATCAAATAACTTTATGACGGTCTTTGACCAGCCTTTGATATCTGATTAATACTGGTGAATGTGCGCAGTATGGAAACAGTACTTTGATCTGGGTTCTGTAAGTATTTCCTACTTCAGAGATAAAAGTTTTAAAAGTGAAGTTAAAAGACCCAGATTTGCTTAAAAAAACTCTCTTCCAGTAGGAAGAGAAATCAAAGTCCCTTGACTTTCCACAAGGAGTTGCAATCATCAAGATTCTGCCTCCCAGGTAGGCAGACAGCCGTCCAAAAGTCATCTTGCGTTATTCCTAAGTGCCCCCATTCAAATCCGGTGTGTGTGTGTGTGTGTGTGTATGCTGCCAAAGAGCCAGCTCTGACAGCAAATCGTGAATATGAGAAAGAAAAGCTCTCTCCCTACAGCAGCCATTTTGGGGAGGAGTCCAATATTTCCTACCTCAGTGTCCATCATGATGAGCCAATATAGCCTCTGAGAAAGAATTGTGGAAATTGAAGTTCAAGACTCTTAGACAGGCAACAGATTAAAAATCAGTGCCCTGTGTAATTAACCCTAGGTGAGCGTTATGGAGATAAACATACATTCTTCCTCCTCTAATCATATGGTCTCTTTTCATTTGGTTGAATTGTAGATTATAAGCGGTTTTGGAAGCAAGAATTCCTCTCCTTGTGGCTTACAAACTTCCATGAGTCCAAAATGATTGCCTTGATAATTGGCTACTACGGCCAGTTCTACTTGTTTTTGCTAGGCTTATCAAGGGCGTGGAAGCTGTCATGCATGTAAAAAACACCCTTCTATATCATATTACGTTCTTATCAGACTAAATTCTTATACTCAGTTCAGCATCTTCTTACCCATGGTCAACTAGGTTTCTCTGGAGATTCCTTCTCAATTCTTGTTCCCCAGCAAACGATATTTGAAAAGATGCATCTTTCAAATCAGGAACTACCTCACAGCTGCCATGACTAATTAGCAGTAAATAATTGGATGAATAACTCTATAAAACGAATGAACATCACCGTATCCTTTACTGAGTCATCCATCATATTTTGTTTAAATCCTTTACATGACTGGCTGTCCTCTGTTTTGAAACATCCTTTATTCCACAGGTTCTTCATGGATATTGATGGGTAGTAACTGGAGTGGAAAAAGTGGCCTCCAAAACCTCTAAAAGGTTGCAAGATCATGAAATCACATGTAAATTGGCACAAAATCCCAGAAATCTCATCAAAGATTGTACAGTAACACCCCCCAAAGGAACCCAAACATATTAGACAATATTGCTGAAAATTAAATAGTATCCTGAAAATTGTGAAATGTTAGAAACATTTATTTTTTGGACACTGAATGAAATTGTGTATAGTGTCAGGTGCCAGGAAAACGTGATGACCCCTGGTTTATTTAAAGTCTGGTCTGGTTTAAATCTGATTTAAAGATAAGAATCAAAGTGTTGTTTTTGTCCATTTATAGTAAGCATGTGAGCAAGAGATACACAAATACACAAGTCCACTGCACAGTGACATAGAACTTTAAGCTGCATTCACATGACACAAAAAAGCCACCCAGTTTTTGCCTTAAATGAATATGGAAAGCCAGATCACATAGTTGCTTTATGGTTCATTGTGTTCAGTGATTACAAAAAATTGGATTAATTGTGCAGACCGTACTTAAGTTAGTTATATATATCATGAAAGCAGTCATAAATTGGGATGCATTTTCAAATTTGGGGGGGTTCTAGGAAGAAACCTTTTCTCTTTCCCTTTTTTAAATAATAAAAAAAGAAGTGAAGTCAGCTATTAAATGTTTAGGGAATGCTAGTACTAAATCCAAAGTCCTTGCTCTTTGCCGCCTCCTCCTTCACTTGACACATCTGTATTATTTACACAGTCATTTCACAGCCCATTTGTTCTTTCTGGTTTGATGGTCTATAAAATATTTCTATTGCTAGTTTCAGTCTCTGAAACATCTCTGATTACAGCCCATAATGACACACCAGGACGGTCAGTCTGTACTTGCTTAAATCTCTACCTCCAGGTAAGACTACTGTGCCCTGCTTCCTCCCCTTCACCAGTTTTTATTCTGGCACATTAGAAGCTTAAACTCCATGCAAGGAAATTTTCTTTTGACAATCTGGATATTTCTCAATGTGGTATTTATAGCACAGAAGGTTGCTTGCTACAGTCCTACACAAACTTACTTTTGGCATGATTGTTCCACCCCATTCTTTTCCAAAAAAAGAAATAAGCTATATTTATCTCTGTCACAGACTATTCCCCTTTCTTTCGTGAATAGGATGAATGGTTCTTTCCAAGTCTTTAGACAGCATCCAGAAGTGAGTTTTTTCCATAGTTGTTCTTGCAGCAAAATCCAGACGTGGAGCTTCATTGGGGATGTTTTGCAAACTTTACCAAGATTCTGGAAGATGTACATGAGGAGATGCTGGTGTGAACTGTCTCTTAAAGTTTTATCCGGAAGCTTAGTGTTGCTTATGTTGGGATCATAATGATATTACTGAGGTTGCATCCATGTTATTCTTTCTGTTCTCCATATGCTGGATATTAAGGATTAAATGTCAGCTTCCATTATTCCCCTCTGGCTGAGTGGTAAAATTCTTCATTCCGCCCCTAATGGCTTCAGATGCTGTGATGTAAGCTTATTTATTTATTTATTTTATTTTGTCAAGCGTGTATATGTTTACAGACAAAGAATAAACATGATTGTGAATATATAAGATGTACAAGCATGGTTATGAGTACATGATATTTAATGAATCCATGGGGACATTAGGAGAGGGACGGTAGGCACACTGGTGCGCTTATGCACTTTAACATAGTAAAGTATGACTTTAACATAGGAGCTGTACATTAGAGGGGCTTTTGCAAAAGTGTAATGTAACTAGGTTGTCCCTTAAGCCCTCCCCCCCAAGTAAAATCAGCCAGGTTTTGGGGGTGGGAGATTTTTAAAGGTGCATGTTGGCATAAGGCACCTTGGTCTTTTAATTCCCCCAACCCAGAGGTGGGTTCCTACCGGTTCAGACCGGTTCTACCGAGTAGGTAGTAGTCCGCTGGTGAAGTAACGGAGTCGGTTCTGGTCCGTGGACGCCGCCATCTTTTGGGGCGGGGATTCCCTCCCAATTTTTTGGGTTTTTCTTCTTATGCATATGCACAGAAGGCGAGTTTATGGCACTGCGCATGCGTCGCCATCTTGTTTTCAGCCTCTTTTTTGGGGGAATTTTTCAGGGTTTTTTTCTACTGCGCGTGAGGCGTGCCCACTCAGCGTGGGAGGCAGCGAACCGGCAGTGAGGTAAATTAGAACCCACCCCTGCCCCAACCCCATAGAATCTCATATACAGTATTTAGTTCTATTCATACTGGAGACATAAAACAGTGTCTGGGGGCACATGAAACCTACAGGCCACAAACTGAGCATCGTATGTTACAACAATAAAATAAACTGAGCATTAATTAGAAGCTAGGTGGATAGGCTCTGAAGAGATTACATCTAGCAGGGTTACCAGGGTTGGGGATGGATTTTGAAGTTGAAGATCCCAAAGAATTAGACAAAGACCTTGGTGACATGAAGATTGCCTCCTGTCGGTTTGATTCCTGCTCCCCTTGACTAAAATGTACTGCCAGAGTAGGGATTAGAAGCTGGGTCCAGTTGGCTAGGAATGACTTATTGCAGAATAGATGGCGATCTCCCTGAAGAGGCATTGGCGTGATCCTCATTAAGAGGCCAGCCTTGACCCCAGCTGTATTTCAAACGTGTCCTTTTTGGTGGAAGGTGAATGAGAAAGGTAAGCCGTCAATTCTATAGGATTTTAGAGGGGAAAAAAAAAGGATTATCTGGTTCTGTCAACCCTTCAAGATTGATCAGACTAGGAACTCAATGTCATGAAGGTCAATGTCATGTAGGTCAATGTAAAGCTATAGTAACAGAATCCTGCGAGTCTGAATGCATCCTTCCTTTCTCCCCCCCCCTTATTTTTTTATGAGAACTAGGGAAGGTCTCGTCTGAGGTGTTTATTCCAGTTACTTTACTGCTCTAGAGTCAGTCCTCTTTTATTTGTCTGTTGTCTTGGTAGCAGCTCTTTTTCCTGAAGTTGCATTGGCTGTTCTCATGGATGACCTTAGTTTGGCTTAAATGGGAGGTGTGTGTGTGTGTCATAACTCTACTAGATCTTTCAGCAGTTTCCAACACCACCCCCATTTTGCAGCCGTCATGACCACTGTTATCACAAGGCTTCTAAAACATACCATGTTAGGGAAAATTGATTCAGAAATTTCCAAATGAAACAAAATACCAAGTATAAAGCCAGTAGGGGGAAAAAAACAATTGAAAAAAAAAACCTTTACAAATATATATACAGTAGACTTCTATATTCTATAACAGCTCTCAGTGAAAGCAGAAGCCTGTTGCACTGCATTTCACATAGGATTCCTGAGATAAATTGAATTTGAGAATTTTGATTTATAAATTATGGCTTGAAAGATTTCCACTGTTCAGTGTTTTCTATCATGTATCATCAGTTTTATTTAGACTCAACTGTATGTTTGAGCATGAATAATAAGAGAATTGGTTAGACAAAATCCAAATATATATCACT
Source organism: Pseudoxenodon macrops (assembly GCA_032467955.1). NCBI lineage: Eukaryota > Metazoa > Chordata > Lepidosauria > Squamata > Pseudoxenodontidae > Pseudoxenodon > Pseudoxenodon macrops. The sequence continues at coordinate 10,634 of JANHFT010001720.1, forward strand.
CTTTTGTGAGGTTAGAGGGCATCTTAGTTTAGAACAGTATTTGTTCTGTACAGTCAGGACAGAAAAAAAACACACCAAAGTATTACTTTACACGGTACATAATTAACATGTTGAATTTGCTGTCACAGTATGTGGTTAGGACCACTGGTTTAGATTGTTTTAAGGAGGATTACACAAATTTATGCATAAGTAATCAGTGGCTATTAGTCATGAGACTTAAATGGCACCTTATCAACATCAACCTCTTTAGTATACACCAGGTGCTATGCAAAAATAGAAAGCACAAGTTTCTGCCTGCAGACTCACAAACTCAAACACAAACTGTCTTGAGACAAAAGAAGAAGGGGAGGTGGAGGCAGAGCAGAAGGGAATGTGTCATGTCACTTGGGAGAGAGAAAGAGTAAGAAAGAGCATGAAGATGCGTTATCATTAACTGTGGGATATGGAAAATTTAAAAAAAAATCAAATATTTATCGGAAACATTGCTTAGAAAATGTATATCCTGCTTTTCCAGTTCATTTTTTTCTGGCTCAGCATGGCTGATGGCAAAGAAATAAAGAAAACTGCTTTTACTCAAGAGCTTCATTCTGTCTGTCACCAATTTAACAGTTCCCTGCCTCACCTGAACTAGACACAAAAGATAGATGGAACAGAGAGATGTTGTTATTGGTATATTAATGGTATCCTGTTCAAAAACCTTCACCGAATTGTAAAAACAGCCCTCCAGTTAGTGATATGGGATGACTACAATCTCGTGAATGGGGTTGATTTTATGGTCTGATCTTCCTACTGTGGCTGACATCAATCTTGCATGTCTAATTACCTTCAGGTATTCCCTATGTGTCTATTAAGCTCCAGCTCGATTGAAAACCCGCTTCTTTAAAAGTGTGTGGTGGGACACATTCCATCTTCTCAAGGAAGCCTGAGCCAAAAGCTGCATTGAGTAATTCAACTTGGAACCTTTTGCCATCCTCAGAGTAGCTGGAATGCTGTTTTTCTTTTCTCTTCCTATGATTTTGAACGTATTTACAATGGTTTTTTCCCCCCAGTTGATCTTAAATATCTTTTGCCAACTTTAATTTTCCTCACACAATCTCTAAAATTATGATCTAAAATTTCATAGCATTTGTCGGTATTCTTGGGTGATTCTTTCCATCTCCTAGGTGTGCTTTTTGTTATCAGGGTTTTTGTGCAGCAGCAACTGCCTTTTTTTATGCAGTTTCCTTTTTTTTTTTGAAATCTCAGTAATTTTTATCATTTCTGTCTTCTCCTTTCTCCTACCCATTTTGGGCTCCATTGGTTTTTTCCTTCTTCCTTCCTCCATCCATCCATTAGCTTTTCCTGCCGTGGGATCCTACTATCATTTCTCTAAACTTATTAAAATCTGCTTTCTTGAAGACTATATAAAAACACTATTCTGGATCTTGGCCAAATTTATATATTTCTTAATTAAGTTTCTATAACCACCCACCTCACTTCCAAAAGATCATTAAAAACAGTAACAACATAACCTGCAACAAAACAATGTCAACTTCCTTGGCATAGCTCAAATGACAGGAAGTTACTTTACATTACACGGTTGAGGTTTTTCCTTTGTGACTGTCAAAATCAGAAGGTTCTCTTACCACTGACTTTAGTATCGAGATTATTCTTTAAAGTCACTTTTACTTTGAAAGAACAGGAGGAATACTATTATGATGCTACTGTTACGGAATCTGAGATTTATACTACTTGCTACCATAGAAAGATGAGAAAATGTTATTTATTGGAGCTGGGTTGTGCCTATAGTATTCGTGGTTTGAAATGAAGAAGCAAATAAATAGCTTGGTAGGAGTCCAACTAAATATACCAGTGTTCCTAATATGAGGCACTCCAGATACATTAGGGATGTGTTGGCAAACCTATGGCATGCCTGCCAGAGATGGCACACAGAGCTTTCTCTGTGGGCACGCGTGCCATCGCCAGCTGTTCTTCTGGTTTTCAGCACACACGTATGCCGGTCAGCTGGTCTTTGGGTTTCTGGTGCTCCGGCATACGCACCTGCACACACCTGCACGTGTGTTCTGGTTTGGCCACTCATTGCCAAAAAGGTTTCCCATCACTGCATTAGGGCTTCAACTCCAGAATTCCTTTTTTCCCAAGTTTTTTATTTTTCCCCATTATTACACAAATACAAAAAACATAATTTTTTCCATCAGCGGTGTGTCGTCTGGTTATACACTTCTTATCTTATACACATTCATATTCCCCTATTATTAAATTTCCCTTTATTTTCTTCTTAATTTATCATTTTATTCTAACCCGTCCAAACTCCTTTTCGTCTTCTTCTATCCATTTATAAAACATCTCCCAAATCGTGTAATATTCTGTCTGTTCTTTGTCTCGAATTGCTAATGTTAATCTATTCATTTCAGCACATTCTAGTATTTTCTTTATCACTTTTTCTTCTTCAGGAAGCTCTTCTTTTTTCCAATGTTGGGCATATACAATTCTAGCTGCAGTTAACACATGTATCATCAAATATCTATTCACTTTCCTGTACTTTTCAGGTATTATTCCTAATAAAAAAGTTTCTGGTTTCAATTCAGTACATTGTTGTATCATCTCTTCCAACCACACCTTAGTTCTAGTCTAATACATTTTAGCATGTGCACAAGTCCACTACATATGATAGTATAATCCTGGTAGTTGATGATATTTCCAACATTGTGCCGATGTATCCTTAAACATCTTTGCAAGTCTTGCCGGGGATAAGTGCCATCAGTAAAACTTCTTATACACGTTTTCTTTATATGCAGTGGAGATTGTTAGTTTATAATTTACATCCCATAACCTCTGCCATTTATCTAATTCTATCGTGTAACCAAAATTCTTTGCCCAGACTATCATTGTTTCTTTTACTTGTTCTTCCTCTAGATTTATACCCAAGATATAATTATATATGTTTTTTATTAATTTCTCATCCACTCCTATTAAAATCTTATTTAATTCTGTTAATTCCATGTGAAACCCTTGTGATTCTGCATCTTTATGATATCTGGATTTTATCTTTAAATATGCATACCAAGCTATATCAATCCCTGTTTCACTCAACTCTTCTCTTTTCTTTAACCCCCCTCCCTTCATCATTTAAAATGTCTTTATATCTAACCATAGCACTTGTTTTAATAACATTTGGATTTATCAGTGCTTCCATTGTTGATAGCCACACTGGTAGATAGTGTTGCCTTTTAATTTTCTCCAACACTAATAGTAGTGCATTTCTTATATAATGTCTTTGAAAATATTTATGTGCATTGTGTTTACCATACCAAAGAAACGTGTGCCAACCCATTTGCAAATCATGTCCTTCCAAAGTCATCAATCTTGTATTTCTCAGCAGAATCCATTCTTTTATCCATGTCAATGTCACAGCTTTATAGCACACCTCCCAATTTGAATGTCCTGCATCAATTTCACTCCAATTCTTGCTTTTCCCCCCTGCCAAATAAATGTGTGTACTATCTTGTTAAATTCCTCAAAAAATATTCTCCAATTTTATCGGTATCGTGTGAAATAGGTTTTGGCTATATGTTCATTTTAACTGTTGCCATCCTTCCAACTAAAGATAGTTGTAGGTTTTTCCATCTGTCCAGGTCTATTTGAATTTATTTTATCAGTCTATAATAATTATCCTCTTTAATTGTTGGACATTTTGCTGTTAGTTGAATTCCTAAATATTTCACTTTTTTTTACTATTTATATATCCACTTTTCTCACCAAGTCTTTCTTTTGTTTCTCCGTTAAATTCTTAACTTAATTCTTCGTTACTTAGGATTTTCCCTCTTTACTTGATTCATTTAGTTGCAGCTTGACCATTAATTACCTAGTGGAGACGCAGATTCCCAGCCCATGTTTTTTTCTCTCACTATATATAGTATTTTCAAGTTATTAGGTAGTCACAAGAATAAATGGTGCGTCTAACTAAAGCCGGGGTTGCACAAGAATTAATAAAAATGAGAACCAGACAGCTGTGAGGAAAGAAAAAGAAAAGAAGAAAAAGAAGACTAGAAAATCCTGCTGCTGATGTTACCTAGTATGGTGATGAAACTTTCAGAACCCAAATTGAAACAAGCTTGGAGAGAAAACCACTGCCAAAGTCTAAAACCTGAGCTACTAGTGGTTGCTATTATTTCAAAGAAATATTTATTCCTAGTGGCAACTACAGAGAAATGGGGTACAGTTAAATAGGGGAGCTTGTCCTGGGTGTGGAAGTGTCTACATACTGATTCTAGGGTGACACATGAAGAACACGTGTCTGTGTGTGTAGGTACTGTATTTTTATTTTTGTGAACATGCAGTTCTGCTTGGATGCCTAATTTAATTAACTCTGTTTTCTGTTTATATATCTTTTCCTTTGATATGTGGATTAGGTCAGGGTAACTTATTTGAGGATGTGAGGAAGATTGAGCAAAAGATTTTCCCTCTTTGCTATTTTTACTTGATTCATT
>JANHFT010001720.1:29531-43462 GCA_032467955.1 Pseudoxenodon macrops
AAATCACGGCTTGAACTATCTTGCTTTGCATGTAATGAGTCTACCTCATATATTAGTTTCACCTTTTAAGTTGCATTCCTGAAATAAATGAACTTTTGCATGATATTTTAATTTTTCGAGTTTCACCTGTAGATGTACCTGCTTTGTTAATTCTTCCAAAATTACTCTGAATTGTTCCATGTTGTCCCAGTCTATGATTTTCACAGTCTAACGAAATCTATTTATTTAGCTTCTCAACTCCCGATAGACTTACACCTCATCTGGTGAACTCTTTCAGTCTGCCTTCATTGTTCATGATTTGTAGATGTAAGTACTGTGTAGTTTTGTAGATGTAAGTACTTAGACTGTCTACCATAGACTTCACCCCATTCCTAAGAGGTCTTTAAGGGGCGTGCATAAGCGCACACACGTGCCTCCCGTCCCTGTCCTATTGTGCCCTTTTATCCGAATCTACCTCATGTATTCATAATCTTGTCAATACTTGTATCTGTTTTCTAATATGATCGACAAAAATAAATAAATAAATGCATACATAAAAAATAAATAAAAATAAATAAAGTACTCCTGAAATTGGTATTCTAATCAAGTCACATTCTATGAAGAAGAAGAAAAAATCTGTATTTCAACTTTCTATCTAACTTTTCATTTTCTTCAATCTGCTTACTATATGCCTCTAAAACTTCTATTTTTAAGTTTGTGAGATATATGTCTGTCTATGTGTCAGATTTCCTTCCTAACAATCTGGATTGGAAGCAATTATTCAAAAAAAACAAAACAAAAAGCCTCCACAGTTCTCTCAGACCTCTTATCAGGAATATTTGCTAAAAGGACTTTTAAATTTACAATACAACAATTCTAGTGTGTACTCTTCTTTCAACTGAGATCCTATATATAGGCAATCTAACGTGACAAAACACCGGTCTATTTTCTCACTCTTTTGTTGTAAAATGGAGTAGAGTTATCTTTTTCAGGCGATTGAGGCAATCTGTACCTGCTGATTGTTTTGGCAACTGCTACTAGACTGCTTATCAGCATGAAAAATTATTCTCACAATATGCAGGTATGCATAAAGCAGTGAAGCAGGATGCATAATAACATTTTTTAAAGTAAAACTTTATTACTATTTTTTTCCCCTGGAGGGATATGGGGAGGAGGCCAGGAAGCAGTTGGGACAGACTGTTTATTTTTTCCTTTGAATTGGCATTGCTAGTTTACCATCTTTTATGTCCCATTAAACTACAGATTAAAGGAGTGAGATGAAGGAGTTATGCAAACGATGTGATTGATGTCCTTGCATTAGATTCCATTTTCCTGACGTCATGATGCTATGCCATAGTTGAGACACAACTGTGACTTGTGATGAACAGCTGCGATAGGACTCAAAGTAGTACCTATCAAACATCTTCCTAATGTGAAGCACACCTGGAGTACTATTCTTACAACACCTGGGAATGGAAGCCAATGGACAGGTGTGGGAGGAATAGACATTCCTAGTTGTCCTTGATCATTCAACTGCCGACACCAGGGGTGTCAAACTCAATTTCATTAAGGGCTGCATCAGGGTTGTGTTTGACCTCAGAGGTCCAGGGAGGAGGGTGGGCGTGGCCAACTCAATATCACTCATGTCAGGGTCACCTGTGGTGGCTAAGTGCTAAGGCAGGATTTCCCTAAGACCTTCACTCATTATAATCTCCTTCCTTCCTTCCTTCCTTCCTTCCTTCCTTCCTTCCTTCCTTCCTTCCTTCCTTCCTTTTCTTTCCCTCTTCATTCTCCTTTCTTCTTCCTTCCCTTCTTTTCTTATTTTTCCTTCCTTGCTCTCTTCCCTTCTTCCCTTCTTTTTCTTTCCCTTTCCTCTTTCCCTTTCTCCTTTCCTGTCCCCTTCTTGCATGCTCAAAAGCAAAAGGGGAAACATTTGTCCCTTTGTTTTGTTTTTAGTTTGTTTTGCTAGCCCTCTGCCAGCAAAATGGAGATCAGGAAGGGGGGGTCACATGCAGGCCCTGTGTCCTGTTTCGCCCTGGACAGCCTCCTGCAGGCCTCTGCCAGCAGAATCAGAACCCATGGCAGAGGCACCCCGAGCTGGTCCTTTGCTATTTCCAGCACCTTGTGGGCCAGATCCGGCCTGTGAGCCTTGAGTTTGACACTAATCACACCTGATTCCTCAGCTTCTTGTGCCAAGCTTTGTCTTAAAACTTAAAGTACTTTCTTTTCCACAAATGATTCTCTCAAATTTTCCTTAGCAATATTTTCTTAATAAGAAAGGAATGGGAGTTACAAAAAAATCTGACATCTACACCCCAAATGCCCCCAACATAACACATAAAGGCAAAATCTTTTCCACTTGTTTTTTTAAAAACTGACTTTCTGAGAACCAGAAAACTGGTAGGTTTGTTCCCTGATAATGAAGACGCCTGCACGCAGCTATTTATACAGCTGTCTCCTGAATCTTTAACAGTCTGGGGTGGTTCCAGTTAAATGGGACAGTGAGAGGCTGCAAAGTTCATCCCCAGCCTCTTTATTTCCAAGAGTGCTTCTTTGAATAACATATACCTGCCTCGGGCTGTCTGCAAACATAAACACGGTACATGCCTGCAGCCCAATGCTTTGTTTGAAATTGTGGACTCCTGCCTGCCCAGAACATGGAAAAAGTTGGAATCATGAAGTTCATGTTGGAAAAATAGTGATCTTTTTATTTTATTTTAGTAAATGTAAAGGTTCCCCTTCCACATATATGCTAGTTGTTCCTGACTAGGGGGCGGTGCTCATCTCTGTTTCAAAGCCGAAGAGCCAGCGCTGTCCGAAGATGTCCCGTGGTCATGTGGCCGGCATGACTAAACGCCAAAGGCGCACGGAACGCTGTTACCTTCCCACCAAAGGTGCTCCCTATTTTTCTACTTGCATTTTTTTACATGCTTTCGAACTGCTAGGTTGGCAGAAGCTGGGACAAGTAATGGGAGCTCACTCCGTTATGCGGTGCTAGGGATTCGAACCGCTGAACTTCCGACCTTTCGATCGACAAGCTCAGCGTCTTATCCACTGAGCCACCCCATCCTTTTTTTGTTTTTGTTTAGCTCACCAGTTTCCTTTTGGGTAAATGAATATTTTGTGATTGATCACAATTACCATGAAAGGCCTTGCTGTGGACAAGACATGTTTCTATTTGGTAGCTGCTTTGAGAGAGAGTGCTTAAAACCACCTCCCCAAATGTCAAAAAGTTCTACCAGTTGTCCCCACTGTTCCTATTCTTTGAATGTTCCTATTCTTCCTATTTCATCTTCTGTTGGAGACAGAGTTCCAGCTGCTCTACTGTTGTTATCTGGCAATTCTAGTAGAAAGGTATTTCAATATTTCAAAAGACCTATTTTTAGACATAATTTGTTTGTCTCCGTTTAAATCAGTAATCGCCTGTCTTGTACCTTTGGCATTAAAGTGCATTTTTGAAAGCCAGCGTTCCAAAATAAAGAGAACTTTCAGGGGGTCCCTGACATAATGGGGGGAAAAAGTGAAGCTTCTATACTCGGCAGAGTAAGAAATAAACATGATTCATAATGAAAAGCTACTTTTAGAAATACAGTCTGATGTCTAGCCACAATGTAATTAAGGACCTCGGAGCCTTCCAGAAGAGTGGCATTTACTCTGAAATAATCACAATTACAGTACAAAATAATGACAATGAACCACCACTCCAGCAAAGCACTTGGGGTTCGTTGTTGTTGTTTTTTAATCCCGAAAGAAGGAAAGAAATAATTTCCTAACAGATACAAATGCAGTAAGAACTGCTTGGGTGAAGCTGCCATGACAGATTGGTTGAAATGCTGTGACATCTCCTGGAAAGTTCCTCGGTTGCCATTGGCCAAACTCTTCCATAACAGAATGCAAGGCAGCAAGAAAAACATACAATAGGAAATAGTAATCTGCGCAACAACAAAAGGATCTGAAAAGAAAAACAAGAGGGGCTGAAAAGCAAAGTTTGGGCATTTGAGATGCTCTGGAGCAGGGATCTCCAATCTTGGCAACCTGCTGGCTGGGGAATTCTGGGAATTGAAGTCCTCCAGGCTTAAAGTTGCCAAGGTTGGAGACCCAAGCTCTGGAGTATTGCAAGGGATGAAAGGAGATGAAAGACTAGAGCAGAGATGTCAAACTCATGTCCTTATCATGTGATGTAGCACAACTTTTCCCCCCTTCGCTAAACTGGGCATGGGAGTGGCTAGTGCATGATGCATCTGGCCAACGGGCCCCAGGTTTGACAGCCCTGGACTAGAGAATGAATAGAAAGGAAAGTTGGCAGATATTTGGGGATGGCAGATGTGGACAGATAGAAGGAATGGAACTGTTACCCAAAAAAGTCAAGATGGTGCCTTGCAATTGAAGACCCTTCCCCCCACCAATACACACTTTTTTTGATGTGTCATTCTTGGGATTTTAAAAAAAACCCCAACCAGCAGAAAAGAAGAAGGAAGAAAGATCAGGTCATCTTGGTAAGGTCATCTCTGCTTACCAAGGAATAAGTAGCTTTTTCTTTTTTCTAGATGTGCTAGATCTTTGCTCTTCAGTTTGCAAAGCAGGGGTGGGTTGTGGATTGTTTTGCTGCCAGTTTGCTCAGGGTCGCACCTCGTGCACGCGGGCAGCAATCAAAAATTAGCTTCTGCGCATGTGCAAAAGCAAAATCCAAGATGGCGGCACCCACGGAGACACCAACGGAACGGGCTCCATGACATCATAGCCGAGTTACTAACAGTTCTAAAGAACTGGTTAGAACCGGTAGGAACCCACCTCTGGTGCAAAGCAGTATAAAATGAAGTAAATTAAGAAAATAGGAACAGGATTCCTCCTCTCTCTCAGCACTGGTATTTCTATTGTGAAGCTGCTAAGCAGCTCTTTAAAAAACCCACCTCATTTGGATTTAATTACCATACAATATACAGTCCAGGGTGAATCTGAGGGGGGGGGGGAAGGGGCTGGCAAGCTTAAGTGAAGATTCAGTTCCCTAGCTTCTCTCTCAAATAAAGCAAAATACCAGGGCCACAATTGCTATACTTGGCGGTGCCTTTTGGATTGTGGGTCTCCCAACTTTCTCCCATAGCTGCAAAGCTAATGGTGCAATTGCTTTCTAGCATGACTAGAAATAAAAAAATAGGGCAAGGAATATAAAATGTCTGACAAAAGACCTGTTTTCTTGTCTCCACCATATGCTAATACTTGAGCAATTGAGGAAAAAAAAAACCTATGTAAAATGCTGGGCTTTTCCATTTTATGTTTATTCTCTTAATTTATATGTAAAACTGTGACTTCCCCTCCTTTCCCCCTTCTGTTCATAAATTCTTTCCTGTCTCTACCTATTCTTTGCATCAAAGTGGAAATGACAGCTGAGTTGGTTTTAAGTTCCATGCTGGTCTGCACAATATTTTTTATTTTTTTTGCTTTATCTGTAGAGGAAGTCTGAGGCTGATAATAAAATGTTCCCGTTCCAAGAGCTGTTTAATAAACCACCCAGACAAATGGAGCTTTATTCTCTCAACTCTGCTTGGCTGGCGAGGAGGTCTCCCTGCAGTAAGAGCTGAGCATGCAAATCCCATAGCAAAGGAGAGGCAGCACTTTTTCACCCAAACAATGTCTAGACAGGCTGAAAACAGATAAATTAACAGGCAGCAACAGAAAACATCACTCAGAGGCAACCGGGTAGATATTTGTCACCTCAGCAAAGGTTTATATGAAGATTCAAGGCCCAGTATAATTTTTTGGAAAGGACAATGTATTTCCGATGGCTCTTTAACCAATCCTATTTCCTCCCCTCCCTCTCTTGAGCTGTTTACAAAATTAGCAGCTGTCTTAAAGAAAGTTGACATTTACTGAGGCAAGACACTCCTCCTGTTTGAAAGACTGTCTCCGCGAGACTGCAAGGTTTGGGATGCAGGATAGGTTAACAACTAGAGATGGGGGAGCCTGAAGCCAGATTTCCTATGTTAAACGAAGCAGTTTCAAGGGAGCAGTGGAGTGCCTCTGTACTCATGAACCATATTCTGTATTCATGAGAATTATCTGCCTAGGGCTGGTGTGTGTATGCAGACGAGTTCTCTGAAGTAATGAAGGGAAATGAGGTGAAATCATAATATGGACAGGTGCGATGCTGAGAATCAACCCCTCAAAAATATTAAAAGTTGGACTCTGAACATTCCAGATATAAATATCCAAGATGTATATATCCAAAATATTTATAGAGAGGTGTAAATAGGACTCTACTCTGGAGTGTGCAACAGCATCACAAAAAACAGAAGACTTCTCTTTCTCACTTCTGTGTATTGTCTGTCTGTCTGTCTGTCTCTCTCTCTCATCATCTATCACTCATATAAAAACACATTTGTGAGACAGGTGTCTTAAAAATGAAAATAACTTTCCAGGCAGTTATAACAAAATGAGTTTGCAAAACCTGCAACAGTGATAGGCAACAACAACAAAAACAACAAAACTTCCCAAAGGTTTGCACACACGAGCGCACATGCACATATATATGTATATATACATACATACAATCTTTCAAAAGCTGTGTTAGAAGAAGCAATATAGAAAAAAAACTCCATAAGCTAAGATCCCAAAATGGATGCAAATTGTTTCTCCAAATCTATAAAATATTCAAGGGATCAAATCAGAGGTGGGTTCATACTGGTTCTATCAGGTTCTATAGAACCGGTAGTAACTCCACGATGATGATGTCACAGAGCCAGTCCCAATGGTGGCTTCGTGGGTGCCACCATCTTGGATTAGTTTTTGACTGCTGTGTGTGCGTGCGCATGTGCATGTGCGCATGCAGCACGACCCTGAGCGAACCAGCAGCAAAAATATCCGGAACTCACCCTGGGATCAAATTACTGCTTTTGTAACTCAGACAATAAAATACATACATACGTACATACATACCGATACATACATACATACATGCATGCATGCATACATACAATCTGCATCCATTTTGGGGACTTGGTTTATGGAGTTTTTTTCTACATTGCTTCTTCTAACATACCCAGTTTTCAAAAGCTGTGTATGTTAGAAGAAGCAATGTAGAGAAAAAAAACCTCATAAACTAAGACTCCAAAATGAATGCAGATTGTTTCTCCAAATCTATAAAATACTCAAGGGATCAAATTACTGCTTTTCTAACTCAGACAATAAAATGGTCCATAGTCATACAGATCTATGCATTCCTAGCCAGATGGGCATCCAATTTGTGCTCCGTCCTTAAGCTCTGGCCAAAGAGAAGGAGATTAACTACAGACTGTTCTGCATGGTAGCTGAAGCTGCTTCCTTTCTTAAACTGCTTTTAATTTTAAAAATTCACATCTGGATTAAAGTGGCATTGCAACGGGACAAAGTTGATACTCGACAATGTGCAATCAGGTACCGGTACCTTAATTCAGAAGATTTGAAAGATTAATATCTTATTGAAGCTACAGGTATTTCTTTTGGGACTGATTGACAAAAAGTTGAAATAATGTTGTTTTATAGATGATTAGACAACTGATGACTAGTTGGTTTATCCTTTTGGAGATATTTCCTTACCTAAACTGAAAAACAAAGCAACCACAGGCCAGATTGAAGGAAACATCAAAATGAAGGAAACTTCATTTCCTTAAAAAAAAGAAAGATGTGTAGCAAGACAAATGTAGATGCTTTTCGCTTAATGAAGGATGCTTTTAATGACAATATTTGTGGTTTATTTGCCATTCTTTTATGAATACTTTAATTGAATGGAAACTAATTAAGGAGAGAAGCAACCTAGAACTAAGGAGAAGTTTCCTGACAGTTAGAACAATTAATCAGTGGAATAACTTGCCTCCAGAAGTTGTGGGTGGTCCAACACTGGAGGTCTTTAAGAAGAGATTGGACAACCATTTGTCTGGAATTTGCTGCCTGAGCAAATGGACTAGAAGACCTCCTAGGTCCCTTCCAACTCTGTTATTTTGTTATTATTCAGCTTAAAATGGCATACCGCTGACTGTGCTGGAATACTTGTTTCTCCAGATAAATCAGCACATTCTCCATGGTTTGTCCTTGCTCTTTATGTACAGTGAGAGCAAAGCATGACTGCATTGGGAATTGTGTCCACTGAAGAGGGACATTTTCATCTTCTGGTGAATTGTGCATAATTTTTGGACTCATGACAATGTCATTTTTGAATGCCCCAATGTTTATTTTTGCTACAATGAGACTCTTGTGGAGTTCTTCCACAATCATCTGTGTTCCATTGGGAGATCCAGGTTCCTCATTAAAACGATGGGAGATCCTATCTTCAATTCTAGTTTGTGTGGTGGCAATCCAGAGAGATCAGTTGAATGAAGGGATTCTATGGAAAATGAGTAGTATCCTTCACTGATAGCATTGAAGGAACAATATTCTCTCATCATTCCATGTAAGTGTCTAATGCACCTGGAATTGATTTTTCTTATCATTTCATTGAGGGGAACAAAGTAGAGTACTTTGAGATGCACTTACCTTCCCTACCAGTGAGTGTATGCACGCGCCTCATCTGTGCATGCGCAGTAGGCCTCAAGTGATGTCTGGGTGGGTGGGTGGAGTCTCCCACAGCCACAGTTACTGGTTTGCGCAAGCCAGATAGAACTGGCTAAATACCACCACTGTTCTGCAGGATTGTCAAATGAAATCTATTCATTTTTCCATAATATTGGTTGGCAGAATCATACCTTTCTATTTCATCAGTTTGATTTTTATGAATTTTGTCTTCTCCAATATCCAATAAGAACTCAGAACATCTTCCTTCTCCCTCACTCAATCGCATGCTTCTCTTCATCTGAAACTTAACAAAGCTTCTCCATAGGTATGGCTTTTTTGACACATGAATTCTCCATATGAGTATCATTTCCTCTTTTTACAACTGATAAAAACTGATGGAAATCACCACAGCAAATGGATACAATTTCCCCAAAGGCCTAATATTTGCCATATTTATCATAAAGAGTCTAGTCTATAGCTTCAATGTTTTTCCTCCTAATCGTTGGCAGACAATAAGCTTCACATGCCAAAGCAAATTCAAAGTACTGGAGGTTTTTTTTCATCGTTAATAAATGGCTTTTTCGTTCTCCTTGATGGATATTTTTAATCTTGAATGTGCTGTTCTAGCAATAGCACTTAGAGTTGTATATCGCTTCTTAGTGCTTTACAGCCCTTTATAAGCGGTTTACAGAGTCAGCATATTGTCCCCAACAATCTGGGTCCTCATTTATCAACCTCAAAAGGATGGAAGGCTGAGTTAACCTTGAGCCGGTGAGAATTGAACTCCTGACAGTCAGCAGAATTAGCCTGCAATACTGCATTCTAACCACTGCGCCACCAGTTATCAATGTTGCTACTTATTGCAGCATCTCCAGCTCCTCTTAACATTAGGAAGGATCAAGTTGATAACAAATGTCTTTCCTGTTCATCCTGGGACATCAATGAAAATTGTAAGAGTGGCAAAGAAATGGCTACAGGATGTTGAAAATGAAGATCACGTGAGTACGCCAGCAGCCCAGCAGTGTAGCAGCAACAGCCAGTAGCACTGAAGCAGTCCAGAGGTGGGTTCTGAATCTTCTTACTGACGGTTCGCTCAGGGTTGCGCCTCAAGCACGCGCGCAAAGCGAGTGAGTATGTGCGTGCATGCATGGTAATCAAAAAATCCAAAATGGCGGCGCCCACGGAGACACCAAAGGATCCAGCTCCGTGATGTCATCGTGGAGTTACTACCGGTTCTATAGAACCAGATAGAACCGGATAGAACCGGTAGGAACCCACCTCTGTGTAAAGCACTATGAGGCAGTATATAAATTTAAATGCTAAATGCTGTTGTTATATATAATTCTGATCACACCAAAATTCTATAAAAAGTCACTACAATATTGACAATTTTACTTATTTATTATTCCTTTTGTAAAGTGGAATTTGTCATTGCCACAACAGCTGTGCATCGAGTTGATATCGTCATTAAGTTATTCACCTTCTTGGCTTTTCAATCACTCTGGACTTAGACATCCGCACCAGTTTGTATAATGAATAGTATTTGCTATTTAAGACTTACATGAATTAGATTAAAAGTCAAGATACAGCTGACTGCTATCTAGCTACTGACTATAGCTTACTTCATATCTATGGATAACTCTTCTGGTACCTTCATGGATGACATTTTTAAACAGCCCTGTAGAAATTGTGCAGGAAAATAATTTTACACTATTACTATCTGGAATTGACCACTCAAATAAGACTGAATCTATATCCCTAATGAGATTACCTATCCAGAAAAAGGCATACTTGATGGTTTTGGAAAAAATATGCGAGTCTATCAGCATCACCCACTGAACTCCCTGCTCTGGAGAGAGAAGTTAGCAACTACCTTCCAGATCTCATTTTCTGGAGTTAGATTATAATTTTTTTTCAAAGTGTCTTTGATCTTTGATTGCCACCTTCTGCAAAAGGATGGTCACCCATCTTCAAAGAGGCACTCCTAGCCAACTGACCAGAAAGAAAGTCTTCATTTACCTAATAAAAAGTCAAGTATAGAAATGATCAGATGAGTCCTTCAAGAGACTGAAAGGGATAGTTATGTTAATGGAAGGTGAACAAGTCAATCATTAATTGCTTGAAAGGCATGGTGATTTGAGGATCATGACTTCTGAGTCTCAAAAGTTGTTCAGATTTCCAAACTATCTCTATGAATTCACCATCTGGTTCCATAGTAAATATATATATATATATTTCTGATTAACTTGTCCCGTTTGTTTGTTTTTAAGCCTCTTAAAAAGAAAAGAGAGAAATGTTTTTTAGAGGCAAATGTTTATTAGAGAGAAAAGAAGATTTAAGAAAAGCCAACAATATGAATAATAAAAAATAAATAGAATATGGTAAGGTTTTTGCAAAATACTGTGTAGCTGTTCATTGGAACAATATTTTGACAGCAGTCATAGATCTTCATAATCTTTTCTTCTCACTCACTACCAAAGTATGCATTTCTAGGGTGATGTTATAAAATTTATGTATTATATATTATTCTGTTCCCAACAGAGCTTTCACATTTTATTTTATTACCATGTATATTTTTGTTTTGTTTTTTTCCACTGGTAATAAAATAGGCAAACAACTTACAAAACCTCACACCTTTTCAAAGAGAAATTCCTGAAATGTGCCTGGCCCTTCTTAAGTTAAATGACTGTTTCTCCTACAAAGTGAAAATAATAAATGGAACAAACCTTTACACAGTTTTCCATAAACTGAGCAAAAAATATACAGGTTTTACTACAACCATTCTTCAATGTCTAAATTAAAATACATTTGGGGAATTTCAAAATCCATCAATATCAGGGCTTAAACTATCTTTTGACGGACAGATTTTTACAAGAGTAGAATACACAGTTCCCCCAGTCCCACCACCTGCAAACCTCACAATAATTTATGATGGTGTGAGAAGCATTAATATCCCATATTGATGCCAGCTAGTATTAAGTAAAAATAGAGGTTCAGCTTTTGCTCATTCATAGACGCTCACCGAGTGACTTTGGGCCAGTCTCTTTCTGTCATCCCATCTAAAGTTATGGGGCCAGGTTGCTCTTGAGATAAAATTAAACAAGATTCCATATAAGCCTTCGTGAACAAGACAGGACAGAAATCAAATAAATAATTCACTTTCGCGTACCTGACATTTACTGCTGTCTAGTTATTTATTGTTGTTTTACCCTGTTTCTTCATGTTATATTCATGGCTATCTGTTGTGGCTTAGTTTTTATATAATTGTTTATATTTTGCTACTCTACCATGGATGTGTTATCATTAATTCTTGATATGAGTGACTTGAGTGTAGCAGACTAACATTGAATAAATAAAGAACTCCGATCAACCTTGCTAAGTTCAATAGGACTAAAACTTATTAACAAGTATGCTGAGAAAGAAAGAATGAGTGGGGCTGAGACAGCAAGGACTCCACTATTACTTCAGCTATGATAAATTGTTTTTTTGGCAGCTCCTCTCTCCTAATAGTTGCATCAAACGAAAACCTTTTTCATACTGTATGTATGTTATAAGAGAGTTTTCTCTGGATGTTATTCCTAGGGCATCTGTGGAGGAAAAACAAATGATACAACATGCAACAACACAAGATCACACAATGCATGTTTCATCACCCTGATCAAACTTCCAGATTCTATAGATGCCTCCGGGCATATCGTTCTCAGCTGTGAGTCTCCCATAAAAGTGTTGTAGAACTGGAAAGGCAATAGAAAGAAGGGTGGAGGGGAGGGGAGAAAGAGGAAGTAGGAGGGAAGAAAGGAAGGGGAGAAGAGAGGGGAAAGAGACAGGAGAGAGGGTAAGGGGGAGAGGGAGAAGAGGTGTGGGATAGAGGGAAGGGCAGGAGATAAGGAAGGAGAGGAGGGAGAGGAAAGTAAGAAAGGGAAGAAAGAAAGAAAGAAAGAAAGAAAGAAAGAAAGAAAGAAAGAAAGAAAGAAAGAAAGAAAAAAAAAAAAAAAAGGGCTGTGAGAAACAGAAGGGTAGGCAAAAAGCAACCTTGAGAATAAAGGAATACGTTAAAACAGAATATATGTATTAAAGTTTTTAAAATAAGAATATGAAGAATGTGATTATATATATATGTGAACGTCTGTATGAGAAATTTTTTTTTAATAAAAAAAAAGCAAACTGAAAAAAATATAAAGATAAACAAATTTTTGAAAGTGTTGTTAGATCTTCTGGATGAGAAGACATTACAATTGGAGGGTTATTTTTGTTTCTTTTTAAGTCTAGAAAAGCAAGTTTAGAGGACATGGTGAAAATGAAAGAAGGTGTAGAATAAATGGAGAGAGGCATTCTTTTCCTTCTCTGTCCAAGGAGATTGGGAAGAGGCTGAAAGAAGCACTTCTATGTCCGATGCATATTTAACCTGTGGGATTTCTTACAAGATGTAAAATGATGACCACGCATTTGGACATCAAAAGACCATTAGGCAAATTCCAGGAAGAGCTTGGCATGTAGCTGAAATATTGTTATGTTTTTTTTTAATATTTTTTTATAGTTTACATATAAATATATTGAATACAGTGTAATTGTCCTGGCATTCCACTTGCCATGAAACAAAGGTAAAAACAAAATAACATATATACTATTTTAAACAGCGCTAGTGTTGTAGAGTTATTTCTGACCATCATATTCTAGAATGTCAACTTACCTATCATTTTAATACCTACATTCTAATACATACATAGCAGTGGTAGGATAAAAAATTTTTTTACTACCGGTTCTGTGGACGTGGCTTGGTGGGCGTGGCTTGGTGGGCGTGGTAGGGGAAGGATACTGTAAAATCTCTATTCCCTCCCCACTCCAGGGTAAGGTTACTGCAAAATCCCCATTTCCTCCGGATCAGCTGGGACTCAGGAGGAAGAAAATAGATGGGGGCGGGGCCAGTCAGAGTTGGTATTTACCGGTTCTCCGAACTACTCAAAATTTCCGCTACCGGTTCTCCAGAACTGGTTAGAACCTGCTGAAACCCACCTCTGATACATAGTATCTCTTTCCATGTCCACCTAACCTGATTCTTTCGCATTCCAACTTCTATCTCGTGTTTCTAACCATTGATAGAATCTATTCCATGTAGCATAGTATTCTGTATCTCCTTTATCTTTTTTTTTAGCGTTAGTTTGTCCATTTCCACACAGACTAGTATCTTCCTTATCGTCCTCCCCTCTGAAGGGGTGTTTTTATAAGCTTCTCAACACTAGTTGTGGAGGAACATGTGAATGGAAGGAGAAAGGCAGCATTGCATTATGTTTTCATTGTGGCATTGCCTATAGATATTTGATTTGTTGGAGGAAATATCCATCTGGGTTCTGCTCCAAGTGGGAAAGAAGACACTGGAAACATGGTGGCTGCTTGGAAAGATGGTTTAATGGTGGACAGCAGGACCACAT
>JANHFT010001720.1:87247-100423 GCA_032467955.1 Pseudoxenodon macrops
AGACCCACACGAATAATTATGTGCAGGAATGGAATATTTTACCTAAGAAAATTTCAACCATTTCCCCCCCCTTTCAGAGTATTTCCCACCCCCATCTCATGAAATGATGAAATAGACTGCAGAATAATTTTGCATTTGTTTTCATTGTTTTTACTAGGCTAGCATCTATTTTCTATGATGAATGTTGAAAAAAAACCTGGCACAGAAACAAAGATAACCTGTAATGACCCTCCGTGGCCTGACTGACTTAATCATTCTTCCATTAATGAACTAATTAAAATTCCAAGCAATTATTATGAAAGAGACTGAATCAATCATGTAATGACAGGAAACATCTAAAGCACATGAAACTGTCATAATGGCAAGTTTATGACAGCATCTTTTGCATCAAATAACCTAACTTTGCAGCTGTTTTGCTAAATGTCTGGAGCCTGTCTGGAGAATAGGTACATGAAAGGACATCATTTGCTGTGTGCTACAGATGTCTTAGTAGAACCTGAAGTTCGATTTTGAAGCTGAAAGACTTGTTTTGGATGAAGGATATTATGGAAATTATTATAATAAAAATGATAAATAAACAAGAGATGGACAAGTAGTCTAATCTCATATGTATCTTTTTGTCCAGCCTGGATTATTCCTGCTACTAATGCTAGACTGTAAATCTAGCCAAGGTGGCATAGTGGTTAGAGTGCAGCATTACAGGCTACGTCAGCTGACTGCTAGCTGCAGTTCGGCAGTTCAAATCCCACCAGGCTCAAGGTTGACTCAACCTTCCATCCTTCTGAGGTGGGTAAAATGAGGACCCAGATTGTTGGGGGCAATTATACTGACTCTAAACCACTTAGAGAGGGCTGTAAAAGCACTATGATGCAAGATATAAGTCTAAGTGTTGTTGCTATTGCTAAATATATTGTTTAAACCCCCCTGCCAAAATTCCCAGCTTCTCAGACTACTATCATTTCTCACCATTCATGTCGAAATGTTGTGTGTCCTCAAGTATGGTTCATTCCAGTTTCATAACTAATTATTATTGGCGGGAAAAGCTGGAGGCTGGCCAGAGGTGGATTACTTTCCTGCTACTGGGAATTGCTCTTCAAAATCTTCTCCCTCCCTCCCTGTCCCTCCCACTCTCCTCTCTCTCTCTCTCTCTGGTGGTATCATGATGCTTCTGGAATAGATGGTTATATAAATGGATGCTTTAGGCTTGCAGAATCTGAAGCTAGGCATCCATTTTGCCTTTATAGGGCAAATATATGAAACACAATTGGAACCAGAATTGAGTTGCAGCTTACAGAAGCTTTTGCCATTTAATGGCGTTTGTTAGTTGGAAAAGGTTCTCCTAGATCCTGTTGATGATCTGCTATCATAGATGAATATGCCTCTCTTCTCCAGTGCACCTAAAAATGACTTCTGTTTCAGTCGTGGGTTAGGGAGGTGATGAAAGCAAGAAACATAGCAAAAACAAACAAACAAAAATGCCAGGATATATCTGTGTTGTTCTTAGGTGCAAATCCCGAAAGGCCCTAACAACAACTATTTTAACATGTCGCCAGGATCAGCAAATAAAGACTTGACTTGGTGTATTAGACGTCTAAATACAACTGCTCCATGCCGCATTATCATATTATGATGGACCACTTGTAAATAAACATCCAGCTTTGCATGAAGAGCTTCTTATAGAGTGTTGTTTACATTAAACTCTTTGCTATCTCTCTCTTCTAGAGAGACCATTTTCCCTAAATTTCCCAAATTCAAGATGGTGAACACACACAATATTTATTCTTCCTCCTATTCTACCCACAACAACAACCCTGTGAGGTGGGTTGGGCTGAGAGAGAGGCACTGGCCCAAAGTCATACCAGTTGGCTTTCATGCCTAAAGTGGGGACTAGAACTCACAATCTCCTGTCTTCTCTCCTATTGCCCCTAGACCAAGCTGGTTTGGTTTTAATTGCTTCTTAGCACATTTAATATTTTAGTATAGACTGTCTATTGCCTTATATCTCATTAGGGGGTCAGATGTACTTAAATTCTATGAAGCATTATTTCCTTGCATTGTAGAATTTTGACTTTGCTGACTTTTTCCTCAGCAAAATTCTTGAATATTCTTGTTTCTGTCAACTGTTGCAAATAAGAAATGTGAATTATTGCCCAGATGAGAAAACATCAGTTTCCCAGAAAAGAGGAAATTGGTCCTGCTGTTCCAAAGAAGACAATTCAATCCAAAACTCAAATATGTAGAAGACATGGATCATTGCATCTACAAGTACACCATTTTTCTGACGGTCAAAACAAACCACCATGGTTGAGATTAGCTCATTCTTAATTGCCTCAGTTTAAGAATTTCCCAAGCTATTTTCTCTTTAGTCTTAAATGAATTGTTTGTTTTTCATGCCAATCTAATTTCTAAAGTCTACCACCTCTCTTATTTCAGCCAGGGAACTGATCTACCAAATCTTTCCTATTTACATTGGCAAAAAACAGTGCAAGATGGACAGATTTTGCTTCTAAAAGAAAAAACTGAGAGGAGATATGAGCAGGACAGAGGTGGGTTCCTGATGGTTCGGACCGTTTCACTAGAACCGGTAGCAGAAATTTCCACCCGCTCGCCGAACTGGTAGCAACAGCTGGCTGGACAGACCCCTGAACCCCTCAAAATTGCTGCTCCGGCCTGAAATCGGCCTGAAAAACAACCCTCTACATATGCGCAAAGCCTTCCGCGCATGCGCAGAGGGTTTTCACCCAGAGGTGATGAGGGCACGCACTTCCGGTGCAACTCTAAACCAATAGGGAAGGTAAGAACAACCCACCCCTGGAGCAGGATTTCTAAAGAGATGCCCCATGCAAGAAGGGATGGACCCGTTGTCTGTTATAACAGAAGACCAATTAAAAGCACAAGGAGCTTCAGGCTGCATATTAGGAGCAATTTCTTACCTACTTCATAGGATGTGTCAAGTAGAGGAATAGACTGCCTAGGACATGATGGACCCCTCTTTGCTGGAGGCTTTCAGATAATTTGAAGGGCCTGTAAAATGTCTGGACAACAGGTTGATAGCACCAAGGAGATACAGTGAATTGTCTTTGCTGTTCTTTAGGTCCAACACCCAAAGAAGGTTGAGGAATTAACAACAAGGTTCGATAAACTTTATGGACATCTTTCAGATATTTTCATTTAAGAAACTTATTTGAGAATTGTTAAAAAATTTCCTGTAGTTTCCTGCCTATATTTATGAGACCAATTAAAGCTTGACCTCGAAGAAATTTGCCAAGATCTTGAGAAATGAATAAAATAAGATTAGTGGATTAAAGTTTTCCAAATAAATTGCTGATGACTGATGATCACAGATAAGCTTGGTGGAGCAATGCTCCTACATCTATCTGACTAATAGTTGAAGCTACTTACTAGATGTTGAAACTCTAGAAAGAGGGCAGAGAAGACCCAACAAAGAAGTTTAGGGGACTGGAGGATAAAACATATAAAGAACGGTTTCAGGAATTGGGTATGTCTAATTTTATGGTTTAAATTTAATGGAAAGTTTAATGGAAAGAAGGACTAGAGGTGACATGATAGAAGTTTTCCAATATCTCAGGGGATGCCACAAAAAAGAGGGAGTCAACCCTCTTTTCCAAAGCACCTGAGGGCAGGACAAGAAGCAATGGATGGAAATTAATGAAGGAGAGAAGCAACCTAGAACTAAGGAGAGATTTCCTGACAGGGAAAATCATGAATCACTGGAACAACTTTCCTCCAGAAATTGTGGATGCTCCAACACTAGAGTTTTTTAAAGAAGAGACTGGACAACCACTTGTCTGGAATAGAATAGGGCAGGGGTGAAATCCAGCAGATTTTGACAGGTTCAGGAGAACCTGTAGCAGAAATTGTGAGTAGTTCGGAGAACCGGTAGTGGAAATTTTGAGTAGGTCAGAGAACCGGCAAATACCACCTCTGGCTGACCCCAGAGTGGAGTGGGAATGGAGAGTTTGCAGTATCCTTCCCCCAGGAGTGGGGAGGGAATGGAGATTTTTGTAGTATCCTTCTCCTGCCGGGCCCACCAAGCCATGCCCACAGAACTGATAGTAAAAATAAAATGGATTTCACCACTGGGATAAGGTCTTCTGCTTGAACAGGGGATTGGACTAGAAGACCTCCAAGGTGACTTCCAATTCTCTTATTCTGTTATAGTTTTCCCAGATAACTGAGCAGTTAGATTTTTCACTAGCAGTACTTGTAAATACCGTAGTTAAAAATAACCGCAATTTAATTCAAAGGGCCAAATCCAGTGTTCAATTGAAACAAACAAACAAAAAATATGAGAGAGATCCACAGTGATGATCACCGACTTCAAAATGGTAGGCAGGACTGAACAATCAAATCCCATCCCTTTGACATGTATTGCTCAATTGAATTTTAACACGCATTGCCATAATGGTATGTGGAAATAACCTTGGAAGGTGGAGAAGGGTAGACATGTTGCTTAGAGAACAATCAGATAAGGTAGGGCATAGCTAACAGCTGCATAATGGGCAGATAAACAAACTCAAAATTTGTGCTACTAGACCTCGGATTCAGGTAATGCAGCCTTGCAGGTAAAGTAGAATTAGCTCATCTGGTTATGCTTCCTGTCTGGTTTACCTGGGAAAGCTGACAGCAACCTTGCAAGACTGATAGTACAAACCTCCCACCTTCTCTTTTATAGCCTGAGAAGTTAGGATGTTTCCTTTCTCAGCTTCTTTCTCTGCCCATTAGGCAACCGCAGGCTGTGTCCTCTCTTATCTGATTGTTCCCTAGGCAGCATCACTTTCTCCACCATCTCCCAAGGTCATTCCCACATATCTTTACAATTACCCAATACATTGCTCAAGTGCACCCATCATTCTGAAACCAAGGTCTGTTGCTGCAGATGCAAGAACTGTTCCTGGAACACTTTAACCAGGGCAAAAACATGTCTGAGCAGTGTGGGAGCACCAGAAAGGGATCAGATGACCAACACAAGCTGTCAGGTCTTCAAGTAGACCAGGTCCAAGAGGCATGGCAGGGGCTCCAGGCATTGCTCTTTATTGCAATAACGGAGAGCGACAGAATCTCAATGGTCTATCCAGGTTTCTCTCTGTCCCATATTGTGCCAAACAAAATCAATGCAGTTTTTTTTAGTTCTTTCTTTATCTCAGGTATCTGCATTTTTCCTCCAGCAAGTCATCATTATTGGCCTCCTCTTGCTTTGCCTAAGGACAGCAGCACAGGGCTAAACTAACTTCAAATTGTCTTGTGTGGTGGAGGAATATCAAGGCTCATTTGCATACCTAGTCCTCTAAACACAAACATCTCCATTACAGACCCCACTTCCAAAGCCTGGATAGCACTGAGATAGAAGAGCTGCCCCCTCAGTATGTGACAAAAAGGGGCAGGGCTTGCATTGCAATGCTGTGATCGCTATGTTGATTGATTTGGCCTTTCCCGTGGATACCTTTATACGTCTATGGAGACTCGTACTGCGCAAGTGTGCACGTGCCACGCGGCACAGGAGGCAGCAAAGTGGCGGCAAGGTAAGTTAGAACCCACCCCGGTTCGGAATACTGGAAAATAGCACCTCTCACTGGCCCTCCCCCCAAGTTCCAGCTGGTCGGCAGGAAATGGGGATTTTGCAGAAACCTTTGCCTGGAGTAGGGAGGGAATGGAGAATTTACAGTATCCTTCCCTTGCCACGCCCACCAAGCCACGCCCACAGAACCGGTAGTAATACATTTTGAATCCCCACCATTGCTTAGGTAAGTAAATATATTGTGTGAAACACATCATATAGATATGGCTTTTTAACCAAGACTTTTATGCAACTATGAATCACAAAGAAGACTTAGATTCATCAAAGTCCACAACCTGTGTTTCAATATGTGCCATCATCACCATCAGCTCGGGAAAAAGGACGTTTTATTAGTCATGAATATAAACACTGTGTGTCCAGAATATGAGAGAAAATAAAGAAGGAATGCACAACACATAAAAATATCTTGAAGGAACATTAATAACGTTCCACAATAGAGGGAAGAATAACAGAACGTTCTTGGAGTTGTATGTAACTCATGAACTTCATCCAACACTAACTTTTAGGTTAAGATATTTAAAAAGACACATCATGTATTCAAGTGCTTCAAAAGCAAACCACTCTCACTGAAAAGATGCGACTCCATTCCTATAATCTGGAATGAGTCCACCTTTCCGTGAAGAGATCACATGCCCAAGCACAGTTACATCGCCTAATAGCCATTCTTCAAATATCCTTTTGAAAATGTGCATCCCCCACATTTTCTTCTTGATTATTTCACTTTAGGAGCTAAATCCTGATTCCTTCTCTTTTTATTGTTTTAAGTTGCCACCTTGTCTTTTGATGGGGGAGTGGGTTTGAAAGCGAGGTGGCAAGGTTAACCTTGTTTCTCTGCTGTCTCCTTCTCCCATCTTGCCATCTCCAGTTATGTACATGGTTGTTGCTTGACCTAGGCAAGGCACTTAAGGTGCTTAAGAAACATTTCCAAGTGTGCAGGACATCATTTGAGATTGATGGGTGGTTCAAAAATGTGGTGGTGGTGGGAAATCCTCTTATTCATCAGTTATCTTCTGCCACACAATATTCATTAAATTCTCCCTTTCAGAAAAGTTCATTTCTCATGACTGTTATCTGATCTCTTAATTTTGGGATACCCCAATAAGTTACTTGGGGACAAATGTATCACAGACACCTCCAATGGTTCCTTCTAAGCCCCACCACAAAGTTTACAACCTGATGAGTGCCACTGAAAGCATCTGCAAGTACACTGCCATCCTAGATCAGATCTAGGATTTTTCATCTCTGACTCTTTATTCTCTTTGGGTGTTTCTCATCAGGCGATTATCCCCAGATTTATCTCTTCAGGTGACACACCGCCACCCATTTGCCCTGGGCAATGGGCCACTGACATCTTCATCCCACACCCTTTGACATGGCTGTTTAAAAGATAGAGTGTTGGTCCTGGGTGTTCCACCCCCTGGAACAGTTAGCCCCTAACCAATCACCTAGAAGGAGTGCAAGGACAGAGTGGAAGGAATTCTTTAGAGGACCATTAATAGAAATCCAGCAAAAGGAAATAGGTGTAAAAATATTTGCCAAAATGCCTTCCTCCCTCTCTCTCTCTCTTCCCCCCCTGCCTCCCCCCCACACCAATACAGGGAGGAACAGGTGGTTTACTCAGAAGTAAGAATTCTTTAGAGGACAATTAATATAAATCCAGAAAAAGGAGACAGGAAGTGACATTTTAGCAATATCGCTGTGTCAAAGGGTGTGGGACGAAGATGCCTGTGGCCCATTGCCCAGGGCAAATGGGTGGCGACGTGTCACCTGAGAAGATAAGTCTGGGGATAATTGCCCAAGGAGAAACACCCAAGGAGAATAAAGAGTCAGAGACAAAAAGTCCCATTCCATCCTAAACCACACATCGCTAAACATTGCACGCGCCTTGAGTGTTACCTTAACTTCCATGAATATCTCAGTATCTCAAATGGTTCTCAAATCCATTTCTTAAACCTCATGAGTAGTTGCACTACAGAACTTTGCTTGGAAGTGCGCTCACCTGCCCAATAACAAGGAAAATTAGACAATGAAAACCAGGAATGTCTTTCTGGAGGAGGTGACAAGTAGTCTTATGCAAAACTGATGCTTTAAACCTTGTTACATGCTTCAGGATGACCAGCTTGCCAATGGCTATGCTTGCTAAAGTACCTTGCCCCTAAAGTGTTCACCACATATCAAATGAGCTCCACTAACCCCCCCCCCAAAGACTGACTATTCATATCTTAAGGTGGTACGGTTAAAATGCTCCTCAAGCATCCTGTGATCCACATAACATTTGTTTTCTATGCAAAAATTAAAAAAGTGCTAGTAGGAAAGATGAAGGCAATCATACCACAGGAAGAAACTGATAGGACATGGATAGAATCTGAACTCCTGAAGATCCTGAATAATGATGGTTGAAGAATGTATCAGAGCCACTATTTGCCCCGTGCTCCAAAGATCACACAGAATCAGGCAGTAGCACTGTGAGACAGTGGTGGGATGCTACCGGTTTGCCCCAGATTGGGTAAACCAGTAGCATCAGCAGTGGGAGGCTCCACTCACCCACCCGGATGTCTCTGCACATGCGCAGAATCACATACACACATACACACTCCCAATAGTGAACCGGTAGCAAAGGGAATTAAAACCCACTACTGCTGTGAGATCACCAGAAGAGGGAATCAATTCACATTGTTAATTTCTTTTTTGGGGGAAGGAGGGAGGCTCTTTAAGAAGAGGCTTAAAGTAAGGGGAGGAATGTTGAAGAAAGAGAGCAGAAAAATTTATTATTTCTACAATATAAACTTGGGTCCACCTGCCTTTGTGCCATTTCAGATAAAGCTAGCCATTCAAAATGTTGAAATTATTTCATGTGCTTTGTTAGCTGGGAACGCTAAGCAAAATGGGATGTTAGGAAGGCCTTCAGAGGGCCTTTGCCCATAGAAACAACAAGGAGCTTGGCCACTACTGGCCAATTTCTTTCCCATGGACCACAGTCAGTGAATTATGGCAATCATTGCAAACACACGGTGGAGTTTCCTTTCTTGAAGGTGTCCCTTTTCCCCTTCTTTCTTATCACTCCTTTCTACCCCAGGAACAAAGACATGCAAAAAAATAGTTCTTTGTTCTGCTGCCAAATGCTAGAGATTTATCATCATAATTAAAGGACCAAACTGCCAAAAGAGAAGGGATAGAAGAAAGAAAAAGAAAAGAAAAGTAGAGAAAGCTTCAATACATTGAGATTGATTTCTTTATCTCATAGGAAAATGCTCAGTTTACATTTCAAATGAGGAGGTGGGGGGAGGAGGAGGAAATTATATATTTTGAAAGTCCCGGGGCAGTAATTAAATGCAAAGCTCTGAATTGTTCCCCACCAAACACACCTGGAAGTGACTTTTTAATTTCTCAGTGTGTTGACACTATTTCAATTTTTCTCTTCCTTAGCAGTGCTGAAGCCATATCCTGTAGAAGGCAAGGTCTTGTTTAATCGTTGGATGAAATGCAGGAAAATGCAGCCAGGAAGTGTTTCAAAATCTCAGCCAAGATGAATTTAGCAGAACAGACATCCTTTCCAGTGTCTTGGTTGGGTTCCCAGCAGGAAACCAGATAGCCTTAGGAAGGGGAAATATGATCGACACCTGAACTATCATTCAAGATCTGGGCGCATTAAACTCCTAGCTCTTAGTAGCGGAAGAGGCAAGCATGTTTTCCCTTGTCTTGGAAAGTTCTTGTCCTGTCCTTGCACACATATGTTTTTGTTATCTGCTGGTGTGATTTTTCAAAATAGATCCATTAATAGGTCTACCAAGAACCTGCAGCTGGAGATAGAAAACTGGCTTGTGTCAGATCAGCTTTTGGATCATCTAACACAGGGGTGTTAAACTCACATCGTCACTGCATCATCACATGACTCTTTCCCTCCTTTGCTACACCGGGCGTGGGCAAGGCCAGCCCGTCACGCATCCAGCCCACGGGCCGAGAGTTTGACAGCCCTGATCTAACACAACATTTTCAAGACATTTCAGCTGGTAAATTCACTTGGTTTTTGACAGGGATAAAAGCACATGGCACTGTGAGAAAATGAGCATAGACCTGATGAAAACAAAACTTAGTTTAATTTAATTATAATTAAATAGGAGTGATTATTTTCCATTAAGTTATTTTCTCAAACACTATCTATACCTAACTTTCAAGTCTTTTGTCAGTGGTGGGATTCATTTTTCCCCCTATTGGTTCTGTGGCTTGGTGGGCGTGATGTGGCTTGGTGGGTGTGGCAGGGGAAGGATACTGTAAATTCTCCATTCCCTCCCCACTCCAGGGAAAGGTTACTGCAAAATCCCCATTTCCTCCTGATCAGCCAGGACTCGGTAGGCAGAGAATAGATGGTGACGGGGCCAGTCAGAGGTGGTATTTATCGGTTCTCTGACCTACTCAAAATTCCCGCTACTGGTTTTCCAGAACTGGTCAGAACCTGCTGAATCCAACCTCTGCCTTTTATGTGTTCTAATGGTGCACCCATTCCCACTATACCAGAGTCCATCCATATGCTAGTTGTCTTCTTTCTTTCCATATTTCCAGCTTTCCAGCTTTCTCCAGAAAGCTATGTCTTTACACAATGTGTCAAAAGTAGGATAATTTGATCCTGGATATTTGGGCCTTGAGTGAGAGGTCTGTGTTGGTTTATTCAATGATCCATTGGTTTGTTTTCTTGGCACTTCACAGTATTCTCAGCAGTCTTCTCCAGCACCAAAGTTCAAAAGTACCAATCACAATTGCACTTAGACTTATATACCGCTTCATGGTGCTTTTACAGACCTCTCTAAGCAGTTTACAGAGTCAGCCTATTGCCCCCAACAATCTGGGTCCTCATTTTACCCACCTCGGAAGGATGGAAGGAACAGTCAACCTTGAGCCTGGTGGGATTCGAACTGCCAAGTTGCAGGCTGCCAACAGTCAGCAATAATAGCCTGGAGTACTGTATTCTAACCACTACACCACTGTGGTTCTTATAAGGTTAGGATGATATGTAAGGCCAAGAAAACCAAAGAGAAGATGCTACCATATTTCAGTGATGGGATGAGATGCATACTGTATATTACATTTCTTATTTAATAATTTAACAATAAGAAGAGTTTAGTATAGTTTAGTTTATTGTCATTGCAACTCGTACAACGAAATTAAATGCCATCTTTAATGTACATTATAACTATAAAAATAAAATGCACACACACACCCTTCACATTCTATTCAATTGAACTGAAAACCTGATACTGCATTAATATTGTGCTATACAGTAGAATTCAATACAGTTACTGCCAGAGATGGGTTCCTAACAGTTCTAACCAGTTCTTTAGAACTGGTAGTAACTCGGCAATGATGTCACGGAGCCAGTTCCTTCGATGTCTCTGTGGGCGCCGCCATTTTGAATTTTGCTTCTGTGCATGCGCAGAAGCTATTTTTTGATTGCTGCGTGCTTGCACATTTTGCGTGCATGCGTAAGGCGTGACCCTGAGTAAACTGGCAACAAAACAATCCACAATCCACCTCTGATTACTGCCCTGGGATACAAGCTGTTTTTCAGCCTATTTGTCCTTGTTTTAGTATCCTGTACTGTCTGCCAGATGGTAATAGTTCAAAAAAAAGGTGCCCAGGATGAGATGGATCTTTAAGAATGTTTTGAACTTTCTTGAGGCAGCAGGAACTACCCTGTTTCCCTGAAAATAATACCTCCCCAGATAATATGCCCAATCAGGGTTTTGAGTGCATGTGCTAAAATAAGCCATCCCCTGAAAATAAGCCCTCCCCAAAAACAGCAGCAGCCATGAGGTAACCACACTCGCCGCCTCCTGCACCTCAAAAATAATAAGACCTCCCCGAAAATAAGGCCAAGTGCTTATTTCAGGGGTCAAAAGAAAATAAGACCCTGTCTTATTTTCGGGGAAACACGGTATAAAGCAATATATTTTATTAATCTAGGAGACTGCTATTACAGGATGCTCCCAATAGTTAATACAGCAGCCACCCTGATATCCTTCCTTAAGCCTTGACAGCCAATTAAGCTGAAAACTCTCAGACCACTGGATACAAAAGATAACTCCCAAGGAAATCACTGAAGAACTGTTCAAATAATAGGAGCTTTTGTGTTGTTGTTAGCCCAACAACAACATCAAATATCCCAATTTACCCTAATTAATTGCAGATTTGTGAGGTGGGGGGTTGGGGGGGAGGAGAAATTATTTTTAGAAAATATCTCTTAATTAATGTGCATTTCATTGCCGGCAATGATGTAGCTGTGTCATGTTTAAGACTGCCAAGTTTGTCTTGTAGCAGTGACAGCAATAATGATAGTAATAATACTAGTTGAAAATGAGCAGACTAAAATAGTGTGGGATTTCCAAATACAAACTGATCAAGTCTTGGCCCACCAGAAAGTGTGATAACTGAGACAACAAAACCAGGGAATAATAGAAGAATCTGAGAAGATCACAACGTATCAAGATGTGACAATTGATAGTTGAAAGATTATGGCATAAACCGATTGTACGGGTCCCAGTGGTTATCAGCACACCGGGTGGATATAATCTAATTCCAAATAATCTTGGAATGCACATTGTGCATTGACAAAATTTCCATCTGTCAATTGCAAAAGATCGCACTGATTGGATCTGGACATACATTATGCTAATACATAACAACACTCTCGCTTCCTCGGAATAACTTGATGAGTATAAAAGCCAATATCGCTTAAAGAGCTGGCAGCTGTAGCTTCACATTCTTGTGAACAGAGAATAATAATAAGTGTTTTGGGTGCAGTCCCAAAATATCTGGAGCATCACTTGAACACCGTCAGCATTGACAAAATCACCACCAGTCAACTGCGAAAAGCGGCTTTATTTGAAACAGCTTACATCCTGCGACAATCACCGTTGAACAACATCTGCCTCTTCCCGATCCTTGGAAAGGGCTCAATTAGTGGATAAAAAAATGCCAAGTCCAGTATAAACATCTGGCTGATGGCGACCAACCATAATAATATTTTTGGATGGAAAACTCTTCTGTTTTGTTCTCTAGCTAAGGTATCCTCCTCCCCCACCTCTATAAGTCATTTTCTTTAAGCTGCTGTTGTTTTCCTCAAATTAGAAATTACTTTTTACTTCTTGGATATAATTATTAAATTATTAAGAAAGATGATTTTAGTCCTAAAGCATCATAATGATTGGCCAAAACAGGAACATTCTTTCATGTGTAGATGCAAACCATGCAAAATATTATCTTCTCCTCCGAGTAGATGAAGCATGTCACATTAAGGATGTTGAATCAAAGGGATTCAGATTGGCTAAGTAAGTCTACTGTCTTCTAGAAGCTGAAAGGGTCTTTTTATTTAAGGGTTACAGATGTACCAAAGCTTCAATTTGATAAAGAATCTTGATGTTCCAACTCAAAGTGCCATCTTGTATATGAGATATGTTTTGTATGGACTGAACCATGGCAATGCCTTAAAGAAGAAAATGGCTATTTCATATAGATAGATAGATAGATAGATAGATAGATAGATAGATAGATAGATAGATAGATAGATAGATAGATAGATAGAT
>JANHFT010001720.1:118679-129623 GCA_032467955.1 Pseudoxenodon macrops
TTCCCCCCCTATTTTCCTCCCCAAAAACTCAGGTGCGTCTTATACTCAGGTGCGTCTTATACTCCGAAAAATACGGGGTATCTATATTTCTCTCTCTCCCCTTTGTGTTCCAGCTGAACGGCTTACTGATCAACCTGCCCTACAATGTCGATTATAACAAAATTTCCCTCTACCACCTGGGATGGGATATCGTGATCATGACCGACTTTGGTTTAATGGTCACCTTCGACATGAAGAATAATATTCGTATCACAGTATCCGGAAGCTACAGGGGACAAACCTGCGGTCTCTGTGGCAATTTCAATGGGAAAGTCGAAGACGACATGATGCAACCAAATCGAGTGGCCACCACGAATCCGGGAGATCTGGGCAGAAGCTGGAAGATCCGAGATATCCCGGGATGCCATGAGAAGGAAAGAGAGTCTTGTGTGGACATGGTGCATATGGAGTACACGCAGAGAATGAGCAAGGAGTGTGGTCTCCTTCTAGACGTCCACGGCCCTTTCAAGAGCTGCCATAGCAACGTGCCAACTCAGTCGTACTTCACAAACTGTGTCTTCGATTACTGTTCCAATAAGGCCAACAAGAATGTCATCTGCCATGTTATCTCCTCTTACGCCGCAGCTTGCCAAACGTTGGGGATCCAGATTTCAAGGTGGAGGTCCGTCCACTTTTGCAGTAAGTAAGGACGGGCAGGGATGGGATTCAAAAATGTTAGCAATTGGTTCTCTGCCTGGTTGTTGGCTGGGTATGGCCATGGTGGGCGTGGCCTACTTGGCCTCCTGTATCATAGGGGGAGCATTTTCACCCTCCCCAGGCTCCGGAAGCTTTCCTCGAGCTTCTGGGAGGGCAAAAAAGACCTCCCCCAGACTCTGGAGGCCTTCCAGAGTCCGGAAACTGGCCTATTTCCAGACTCCCAGACCTTCCGAGAGGCCCATTTTTCACACTCCCAGAGCCTCCGTGCGGGCCCTGCACTTACCTGGCATCCAAAACGGGCCGCGTGGAAACTCCTGGGAAGGGAGGGGTGGAGCCAGTCAGTCTTTGCAACTACCGGTTCGGCGAACCAGATGTAAAATTAGCATCCGGTTCACCCGAAGCAGCTGAATCCCACTCCGAAACTACCACGAACATTTTGGTGTCAGAGAGTGAAGTTCACCCAGTGCTTCCACCATCCTAGTTAAACACCTTTACATCTACATCTTTCTTTGAGGAAGGCCTGTCATGGAAAGCATCTAAATCTGGGCACATATAACATCCAATATCATTTTAAGATAATGAAAATGGGAAAGAGTTTTTTTTAAATAAATAGATACTTTAAAAAAAAAGCCCCCTTCTCTCTCTTACTTCTGGCCAGGTTTTGTCAGGCCTATAAGAAAGCTAAGAGAGCCTTCATTAAGAGAGTAGTTTCCGTATTGTGCGTGCAACATTTCTAAAAGTATGATCTGCTGACTTTCAAAAAGTGGAGGAAGTAGAAAAGGGGAAAAAACTTGTTGGGACTTGTTGGGAAATAATCCTTCCTCCCTCCCTCCCTTCTTTCCTTCTTTCCTTCCTTCCTTCCTTATTTCCTTCCTTCCTCCTTCCCTCCCTCCTTCCTTCTTTCCTTCCTTCCTTCTTTCCTCCCTCTCTTCTTCCTTCCTTCCTTCCTTCCTTCCTTTCTCCTTTCCTCCCTCCCTTCCTCCTGCCTGTAAGTTGTACTTGAAAGAGAGTTGAATTAGAGATGAAAAGCAGAAAGCAACCAACCAAACATGTACTCCCAAATAAAAACCAAAGATGGTCACATTAATCTCTTTTAGCTGGTTGACTGCACCCTTTTCAGAATATTCTTGCAAAGAGAGTTTTAGTTGTCTTGTCTTCATAGAATAGAATGGAACGGAACGGAATAGAATTCTTTATTGGCCAAGTGTGATTGGAGACCCAAGGAATTTGTCTTTGGTGCATGTGCTCTCAATGTACATTAAAAAAGACATTCATCAAGAATCGTAAGATAGAACATTTAGTGGTTTTCATTTTGTGCCCTTCAAAAATCTCCGAATACATTTACACCTACAGGAATACTAAATGTATTTATAGTATCTCCATCATTGTGTACCAAGTTGTATGAAATACTCCTGGTTCTATTTAAAGTCAACAGAGAGATCACTCAATGCCTTTGCTGTAGTTTTGTGTAGCTGGCACATCTTTGTTAGGGAAGCTGCTCAAGCATAAACAAGGGCCATCATCATCATCATCATCTTCATCATCATCATCATCATCATCATCATCATCAATGTGCTTATGGAACTGAGATGATCCTGGCCTGAATCATAGGCCATTTTCAAACTGCCTGCCTGATGCCCAGCAAATTCTAAGACATCTTTGATACCGAGTTTACTGAAGGCTCTGCGAGCTTTCGGAATTTGACTGACCACAGGAAACGTCCGAGAGGTTTTCCAGCCTGACCAGATGGGCTGTCTGACCACAAGAACTTCCTCTTTGGGCTCAGTCTTTTCAGCTGACTCGGGGCCGTTGCCTCCAGATCATTAGGCTCGATTTAAGGAGAGCCTGTTACTCCTCCGCTTACGAAGGGATTTCTTGCTCAGGACAAGCCAGCCTTTCTTACAACACCGCAGCTCCTGTTTGCCTTATTAAACCGTGGCTAATATTTTTTTCCCAAAGGTGTGTATGGACAACTTTTGTTACGCCCTAGGACACTACCAAATTTTGTTTCAACTTGGAAACCGTTTTTGGACTTTGTGCTGGTGCTGGAAAAGACACGAAACTGTGACTTTGGGTTTCCCCATTGACTTTGCTCGTCAGAAGGTTGCAAAAGGGGATCCCCATGACTTCCCGGGACACTACAACCGTCATAAATATGAGTCGGTTGCCAAGCGTCTGGATTTTGATCACGTGGCTATGGAGAGGCTGCAACAGTCATAAGTGTGAACAACGGTCATAAGTCACTTTTTTCAGTGCCGTGGTAACTTCGAACAGTCACTAAATGAACTGTTGTAAGTCGAGGACTATCTGTAATATCTGC
The DNA here is from genome assembly GCA_032467955.1 of Pseudoxenodon macrops. Lineage (NCBI taxonomy): Eukaryota > Metazoa > Chordata > Lepidosauria > Squamata > Pseudoxenodontidae > Pseudoxenodon > Pseudoxenodon macrops. The sequence continues at coordinate 121,696 of JANHFT010001720.1, forward strand.
ATTTGTCCCTGTGGACCAAGCTTTGCAGAGAGTGCTGTAAACCACTAGGGGCCGTTGTGAGTAGTGAAATCCATTTTTTTTAAACTAACGGTTCTGTGGGTGTGGCTTCTGGGTGGGTGTGGCTTGGTGGGCGTGGCTTGGTGGGTGTGGCAGGGGAAAGATATTGCAAAATCCCCATTCCCACCCCACTCTGGGGCCAGCCAGAGGTGGTATTTGCCCTGGCAATTGTATAAGTTGAAGTACTATTGCTATCTGGAAATTCCACACGATTTCAGTCCTGTTATTCTCCATGACCTTCTGTGGATTCTCCCATTTGGACCTGGGAGGGTGCAGTCCATAGACGGTGCAGATGTTCCTCTGCACAACACCAGCTGCTTGCTTCTGCCACTCAGTGTTATGCTCTTCCTGTCTGCGCTTGTTTGGCACTGCAACCGAACAAGACAGGCACAGACTTCAACGGATAGTTAGAACTACAGATATAACCATTGCTACCAGTCCTCCACCGAGGAAGAGTCACGGTGGTGCAATAGTTAGAATGCAGTATTTGCAGGCTAATTCTGCCGACTGTCAGTAGTTCGATTCTTACCGGCTCAGGATTGGCTCAGCCTTCCATCCTTCCGAGGTTGGTAAAATGAGGACCCAAATTGTTGGGGGGGGTAATATGCTGACTCTGTAAAGCGCATAGAGCGGGCTGTAAAGCTACTGTAAAGCGGTATATAAGTCTTCGTGCTATTGCTATTTGCACTTTTTTCCAAGGAAGTAATTAAAGGAATGCATAATATTGCCTCTCGGGGTGTATATTTTGGCCTTCCCCACAGCTCTGTATGTTTATGTTTACGTTGACATGGGAAACACAGGGCGAGTTGCACCTGGAGTAAGCGGGTATAGGAAGAAGCAGTTGGTAGCCTTCTGTGCCACTGCCCAAATGCCTTTCCCGTAGGGAAGGTTTTCTGGATTCCCCACACCTCCAATGCATCTGTCTTTAGTTGGCTCTAGGTCATTTTTAAAAAAAAACAACACTTGGTGTTTCCTTTGCTAGTTCCTTCTTCCCCGCCTGTAAAGTTTAGTCCTGTTCTGTTTGGCTTTTAGGGAGTTATCCAGCTGATGGTACAGACAGATGCACTTAATTTCTCTTTTGCATTCCATTGAGTTGGAACAAATAAAAAGGAACTGACATTGCAGCCCTGGGGGTTGAAAATGAATCTAAGCAAAGGAGCTTCAACCTTCCTTCCACCCCACCCACTGTATTGTGAGCCTAAAAGTCCACTTTGTGAGTGTCATTTGCATATCAATGCAGCATGAATTTCCTTATGCAAACCATATTCGCTAACAATTAACCTGTAGCTAGCTCGAATCTTGCCATTTATTTCAAGGAAGAAAAAAAATAAAATAACCGCTCAGTATGTGAATAAAGTCACCTCTAGTTTGCCGTAATTTAACTATCAAAATACTACAGTATCATGCTGCCTCCTTCGAACCATGAATCCTGCTGTTCCTAGAATACGAATACAGGTAGTCCTTGACGTACAATCAAGTGAGTGTTCAAAGTTACAATGTGTAACTGTGCAATTTGCCCAGTCGGACCCCGGGTTCAAGGAAGAGCAGGAGATGGAGCCAGGGCCGATGGAGGAAGAGGGCTCAGGAGAAATGACCAGTGGAGGTCGACCATGCAGTCCTGGGTCCCTCAGGCCACAAATCCTACCGGTACGCCCCAGTTCGGGTGAACCGGTCGTGTCGGCGGTAGGTTGTTCGGAGAACCGATACCGCTGGCAGCATGAGGCTCCGCCCACCTGCCCAGACATCGTAACTTCTGGGTTTTTTACCCTCTGTGCATGCGCAAAGCCTTCTGCAGATGCACAGAGGGTAAAAACTTGTATCCGACGAGGTGCATGCCAAACGAAGATAGCATGCGCGTGGGGCACGCGAACTTCCAAACCGGTAGGGATGGTAAGTAGATTTCACTGCTGCCTCGAAGGTTCACCAGAGAGGAAGAGAGGGCGCAGAATGACCAACTACAGGGGGAGGAGATTCAAATTGCAGGGAGTAGAGCAGAGGAGCATCGGAGCTCCGGGGACGGTGTGCACATTTCAAAGCTGTTAGGGAAGGTAAATTAATTTCTTGGCTGGTGTCCTTCCATTATTTCTTGTCTGGCCTTCGGGTGCTTTGGAAAATAGCTTGACTCCCTCCTCTCTGTGGCAGCCCCTCAAATATTGGAAGACTGCTATGATGTCTCCCCTGGTCCTTCTCTTCACTAGACTAGCCATGCTCAGTTCCTGCAACCGTTCGTATATGTTTTAGTCTCCAGTCCCCTAATCATCCTGGTTGCTCTCCTCTGGACTCCTTCCAGAGTCTCAACATCTTTTTTATAGTGCGGTGACCAAAACTGGATGCAGTACTCTAGGTGTGGTTTTAGTAAGGCAACTTTTTGTCATGTTTTGGGATATAAGAAGCGGCATAGTGCATAGATGCCAAGACCTCATCATATCTCCTTTGGACATTTTCCATAAAGGGGATTTCCCCCTTTTTTGGAGGGAGAGAACATCAGAATTTTGTGGAAAGGCAGCCACAGTAATAAGATACTGTCTGAATTCATCCCCTTTGATTTTAGAGCAAAGAAACTGGCATACTGCATCTTATAGCTGTTTAAGAATACTGTTCTAGTCACCATGAGAATGTAGCCAGATCTGATCTGTTCTGAACTTCTAGACTAAGGTTCAGGTCAGACAAAGTTCATAACTATTTAGAATAATAGGAATTATATATTAAATAATATAAAATGCACCAGACAGAAATCCATTCGATGTGTCAGTATCAGATTTCATACCTGAATTTGGAGGAAGAAGTATGATTTGTGCAGGTGGATTAATAACAATTTCATCAATGGGTTTATCTTTCAAGTCAATAGAAAGGTAGAAACCTTCACTGTTCGACTGACAAAAATCTCTGAAAGAACAATACAAATTGTGAGTTTGTTATTGCCTATGGGGTCAGGCAGATTTCTTGTTTTTTTTTTCCATTTTGGGAGTAGGAAGCACTTATGAAACCTAACAAATCATATGTGACCCTGTGGAAACAGATAAACCTCCAAGTGCTTCAACAACCCTCTAAAAGGTTGCAAATTAAAAAAGGCCGGGGAAAAATATAAATCCTTCCATTCCCCATTGTCCTGTCAGAACTGAAGAAACTTCTTGGATGAGAAGCAAAACATCTTCAAAAGAAAAAACAACAAAGTCCAGTTGCCTCCTGAAAAAGCACCTTTGGGACAACCAAGTCTGTTATTCTATTCTATTCTATTCTATTCTATTCTATTCTATTCTGGGGGGGAAACTCTGAAAAAGTAGTAAATTGATATATCACCAAAATATATCCCTTATTCATTTAATAACTCATTTAATCACACATAATCATACACAATAATAGTTTATTACCATTAACAGTTTTGAAATCTATATAAAAGATTTCATAATATTTAGCAGGAATAAACTATTCCTGTTCTATTTTTGGGATTAGTAGAAAAAGTCTTTTGCAAAACAGACAATTCTACATTTTTAAAATCTAGTCTTTGTAAAAAAAATTAAAAAGTATTGAATGTTGAGTACTGAATATTGACTATTCCCATGCCCGATATAACCAAACTTTCTCAAAAACTGTCAGATTGAATGACTTTGGAATATAATTGAAAGCAACACAAGCCTTTAAGTTTCATTCAGACAAAAAGGGATGTAAATTTCAAATATTTTCTCCTCTATGGTTTTGAGTGACACGAGTTCTTCTACTTATAATAGTAACTAGCTAAACATCTTAAGGATTGAGCATGTCGAATTTGGGGAGAGCTTTTTATTTTTTATTTATTTTAAACATCCCAATATAGAACTTACGATCTCAGTATCTGCTGGGTAAAAGACCACAGCACACACCTAGTACAAGGTCAACTAATGTTGCCTTGTATTTTTTTTCTTTCTTTCCAGAGACAGAATAGTGACTGAGCACTTCATTCCTAAGACAGAAATACTTTCTCCTGGGTGGTCTGTCTACTAGGCCATCCATTGGAAACTGCAGAAGAACATACACTGAGGTTGCATGTATGAGAAGATTGCCATCGAAAGAAGAGACAGAATGCCTCTGAATCAACACAATGTTAGGTTTCGTAAATATCACCGGCCTTTTGGCTTTTGCAAACATATCTATTTAGACTAGAAAGAAGTATTTATGAAGGGAGGAAACTGTCCTGCCCATACCACCCAGTGCGATTACTATTAAAAATACCAAGCTTTCATTTTTGGTTGCCTGTAACCCCTGAAGGTTAGATGAACAATGGAATCCAAATGTTTTCTTGAGTGCGTTGTTATGATTGGATTTACGAGAGAGCCCATCTGCAACTGTCCGCCTTTACAAGAGCTTTGGAAAAAGCAAACAGCCCATTTTTCCCTTAGCAATCAGTATACAAAGTGTAGCACAATTAAACCCACTGAGTTCTTCTGTTTCAACCAATTGGGATGAGCAGTTCCCAAAACGATTCTTCAGTGACTCATTTTTAAAACTAATGAAAAAGAAAAAGAAAAATCTATACACCCTTATGCTCCCATCCATCATTACAATATTGATTGCACACACACACACACTGTCCATGTAACTCAAAACAGAGAAGTACAACTTGAGTTTAGGAAACTGTCGTGGACCAATGAGTTCATCTGGGCTGCTACTGACTCTGATTGATGGGGCTTCGTCAGTTTTATAGACAGAAGCTTCTTTCATCACATATTGTTTGACCCTGTTGAATACAATGTCTGGGATTAATCCTAGGGCCTTCTGAGTCAAGACATGTGCCCTCGTTCTTCTCTCAAAATGTCTCATTAATAATTTGCCTCTTGTATTAACAACCTTGCCATGCTGTTAAAATGGCAAATTCCAAAGTTCAGTAAGATCCATGTAAGATGGTCTCACATTTCAAGGCTTAAGTTACCCATTTCCCCATAATAATCAGTCTCCTCAACCTACAGCTAGCTGGGGAATTCTGGGAGTTGAAGTCCACAGGTCTTAAAGTTGCCAAAATTGGACATCCCTGACCTTTATTTTCCCTTCCTCTCATGATTGGAAGCAGTACGCTAATCTGTCCTATGGAGTGGAGGCAATATATGGCTTCCTGACTTTTTTTTTTTTTTAATTGAATCTATGGGCAATAATTCAAAGAAAAGCTATCTTCTCTTTAGAGACAAACCTCTCTAACCTCCAGAGTATCTTTTATTCTTCTGTTCCTTTTTTTAGTTGTTGGTTCTTTATCTTCTTCTCTGAATTTAGAATAGGGCCATGATCCTTCCTCAGTAGATTAATTAACTAAATTTTCTTTATCAAATTAGAATTTTACCTCAGTTGAACTATAATTGGTTAATTAATCAGAGCTTCAGGATCAAATTAGATATCAGTGGCAACATCCAACGTAGCAACTCTAGCGATTAGCGAATTAGGGGCTAATGGGAATAAAAGGCAGGTCTTCCCAGTTAATTATTTTCATAATAAAGTTTGTTTCCAGTTTTCAGATTCTGCTGAGAGAAAAAAAACCTCAATAAAATAAAACAAAATTGGGAGTGATATTTGAGGGACAAGCAGAGCGAGATAAACTCCTTATTACGCTCATATCCTATTAAAAAGATTCTTCTCAGTCTTTAGAGAACCTGTTCCTTTATCGGTAGGACAAAATGTTGGTGATGTCCTTGAATTCTTCTGTATTCTTCTCTTTATAAATGTAGATTTGTTCGTAGGTATTTCATTTATTGATTTGATTTGTACCTGGCTTTTCCAAGCAAGCAAGAATTCAAGGTGATCCAAAACAAAATCCAAGAAGTTAAAACCTAATTAAAATTAAAATTGACCCACAATGAAAGGTTGGCTTTTTAAATATTACAATTATTATAAGGTCAGACTCATAGGAAACATAGGAAAGAGTTTAATCATTATGGCATTTGACTTTTTGGCTTTGTTATTTTTATCTGAAAAATCTTCTACAGCCATAGTCTCAGCAAGGAGCCCAGGAGCACCAGTATGTCCTTGGAGAACTTTCTTGCTATCCACAAGGCTTCTCAGCCTACCTACCTCTTTTTATTTCAATACCTCATTATTACACAATAATACTTTCCCCACCATAGGCATCTTTCTGTACAAGTTTATAATTCTTTCAATGTTCGACCTCCTTAAACATTATTGAATTTGGGGTTAGAGCACCCAGGTTCATTTGAAGAAAGCCCATAACTTTCATGTTCTTCAGTTGATTATTTGTTGCTGAATTTCTACAGCACTGACATTCAATTAGATTTTATCCTCATCATGTTGAGTCACACAGTCACACATTTGCACCCGTCCTTCCCTCCCTCCTTCCCTCCTTCCTTCCTTCCTTCCTTCCTCCCTCCCTTCCTTCTTTCCTCCCTTCCTTCCCCCTCCCTCCCTTCCTTCATTCTTTCCTCCCTTCCTTCCTTACTCCCTTCCTTCTTTCCTTCCTTCCTTCCTTCCGTCCTTCCATTATATCTTGCCTTCATTATTTTTACAATATAATTCAAAGTGGTGAACACACCCTTTGTCCTCCTATTTTTCCTATAACAACAACCTGTGAGGTGTGTTAGGTTGCGAGAGAGGGACTAGCCCAAAGTCCACCCCTTTCTATGGCTAAGGTGGGACTTGAAATCACGATTTCCCACCTTCTAAGCTAGTGCCTTAATGTCTAGACCAAACTAGCTTCCTTTTCCATTTCCCAGAATTAATTATCTTTTTTCCAGTACCTCATGAGTGCTGTTTTATGGACACATTACAGCATTTGTCTCTTCCAAGACCTTCATTGCTATTCTTTCATGTGCTAATCTGCGGCATATTTCTTGATTGCTTGTTTCTTTACTATAGGTGGTTTAACCTAAAAGGCAGATGCTACCTATTAGTTTGGTATGTTCACTGTCATTTTTAAGGCTGGTCATAGTTTGGTCTTCTTTACCTTTAATTTTAGTTCCATATTTAGTGTATGTATGTATGTATTTATTTATGTAATGATAAAAGGGGGAAACAGATAGACGAAGCAAAATTAACAAAAGTTAAAATACCTGAAAAACAGAGGGGGAGATGTGTTTTTCAAGTCACCTTTTCCCTCTGAGTCCAGATACCTGCATAGCTTAATTTTCAGCTTCATCAATGAAAATTCAGTGCACAAATTTTCTGGAGCAAACATGTGACAGCTGCTGACAGGCTGTAAAACTAATTATCACTTTTGTGACTTATGACTGATAGGGCCATTGTTCACCCTGCAGAATTATATTATTGTATAACAATATTACACAGCGTATATGCAGACACAAATTGTGAATACCAATAATCTATCCTGCTTTCATTAACAAGTTTGGCGTAGTTTCTATTCATTTGACTCATCAGGCAAAATATACACATATTGCAGATTTAAAATGCAAGTCATATGTTTTCAATAGAAGAGAATCCCCACCAATATTGGCTGGGCAAGACTAGCAGGCCAGGCTGTTGTATATAAACAGGGAGAAAACCCCACACTCACTAGCACTGATGCTATTACCTAGTTGGATAATGAAATGTCTGCAAGGAAACAGACAAGTTCATAGAGCATCAAGAACTCTGCAAGTCATATGTTTGGGAGGGGGAAGGAATTTTCTTTTGCTAAGCAAATAACCAATTATTCTGAAAGAATAAGGTTTTAAACTATAGGCACATCTGTCCATATTCTATCAGTGCATCTAGGGATAACAGACTTAGGAATGTGTAGCTTAGTACATGATCAAAACAACAGCTGTTTTCCTGGTTCCTTCTTTTTTAAGCAACGGATAACAACTTTTATTATTATTATTATTGTTGTTGTTGTTGTTGTTGTTATTATTATTATTATTATTATTATTATTATTATTATTATTATTATTATTATTATT
>JANHFT010001721.1:6387-22410 GCA_032467955.1 Pseudoxenodon macrops
TTCAACTGTGTTTGACTCTCTTCATCACATCGGAACCTGAGAGTTTGTTGGCGCTCATTACTAGAGGTCATGGCTGAAGGTACAGTACCAGGGCTGGAGGCTGCTGATCTGGAGGAGACTGCAGTGGCATCGGAGGAAACTATGCTGGAGGCCCAGCAGAAAGCAGTCCACAGGTAATCAGGCCAAAGGAATGCCAGGATGTAGGCATTTTGAAATGCCAGGGGGGGGGGGAGTGGAGGCTGAACAGAGTGCAGCAAAGGAGTGGTGGTTGGGTGCTCAGGGAACTGTGTACTACAGGGCCACACCACCCACTGGTCCATTGCTTACCCCTTCTGGGGTCCATTTCTCTCAATGGCGGGAAAGAAGAATATCTGACGACGATGACTGGAGTTACTCCATGACTATTGGCAGCCAAACGATAGATGTCTTACAAGAAATGTTTGGGGCTGTGGGGTTCTGGGGTCAGAGTAGGGGTTGGCAGGAGTCCAAGGTGGTGGCCCGACCTCCACAGGAGCCACATCACCTGGGAACATTGCCCAGCCGTATCTGGGACTCCGGTGAGACCCAACAAAATGCATCCCAAGGGGCATTAGGCCCTCAGATTCAGAGAACACCAACCACAGGGGGGGTTCGGGAGGATCATGTCTTTTACGGATTGAGGGCGGAGGACGAGAGACCCAGGGGATATGATGCTCCCTATCTCGTGGCTGGGGGTGTCCAAGGGCAGCAGGTGGTAGGACAATGAAACCCTCCCGCCTTAAAGGCCACATTCAACGGAAGCCCGGAAAAGGTGACCCTATTTATCGGCCAAGTCTTGAACCATATGGATAGATATGGCCACCTATATACCTCCCAATGGGACCGAGTAATGGCCGTGACCACCGTGATGGAGGAAGAAGCTGCAGATTGGAGAAATTTCAGATCTAAGCAGTATTCCAGTATTTGAGAGGTTGCCACAAAGAGGAGGTGGGTCAACTTATTTACCAAAGCACCTGTAGGCAGGACAAGAAACAATGGATGGAAACTAATTAAGAAGAGAAGCAACCTGGAACTAAGGAGAAGCTTCCTAACAGTGAGAGCAATCAACCAATGGAATAGCTTGCCTTCAGACGTTGTGGGTACTCCATCACTGGAGGCTTTCAAAAAGAGACTGGACAACCATTTGTCTGAAATGGTATATGGTCTCCTGCTCAAGCAGTGAATTGGATTGAAGACCTCTGAAGTCCCTTCTGACTCTATTATTCTTGCAGCTTTCCACCCCCTCCCCTTCCTTCCTTCCCCTAACAAGCACCTGAGGCTGTTTGGCTGCCGCACCTCCCCCATAGTCGCCAAGCCCCTGCAATCACATGCTGGCAGGCAGAAGCAGCGTGACTTCTGGCTGCCACCCAATTGGCTGGCAGCGAACCATCCCGTGCGGCCAAAGGCCCGGGACAAACGGTGTATCAGTGAAAGGGCAGCGCCAAAGGGTGTGGGATGGAAGGGCAGAGGCCCACTGGCCAGGGCAAACAGCTAGGGGAGGGCCAGCTGAGGAGGAAAGCTTGAGGTTAATGTGTGGAGGCAGGATCCTGGAGGAGAAGGTGGCGCAGCCAAGGTTAGGAGCCTGAAGGTCCCATTCCATTACCCTCTTTCCAAGGCTTCACTACCATACTAGTGGTGGTAAATCTTTTCACCAACATGTCCCATTTCATACCCTGTAAGGGATTGCCCAGTGCCAAAGACCTGCTGTGGCGCAGTGGTTAGAATGCAGTACTGCAGGCTACGTCTGCTGATCACTGACTGCCAGCAGTTTGGCAGTTCGGCTCTCACTGGCTCAAGGTTGATTCAGCCTTCCATCCTTCCAAGGTCGGTAAAATGAGGAGCCAGGTTGTTGGGGTAATATGCTGACCCTGTAAAAACTGCTTAGAGAAGACTGTAAAGCACTGTGAAGCGATATATAAGTCTAAGTGCTATTGCTATTTACCCTCTGTCCAAGGCTTCACTACCAATACTAGTGGTGGTAGATCTTTTCACCAACATGTCCCATTTCATACCCTGTAAGGGATTGCCCAGTGCCAAAGACATAGCCCAACTTTTTCTGGACCACGTCTTTCACTAACATGGCATGGTCTCAGCACCTGTGTCAGAGGGCCAGAATTCCAATCTAGATTTTGGAAAGCACTGTTCCAGCTCCTAAATGTCAAGGTCAACCTCTCCTCAGCTCACCACCCTGCCACAAATGGGGAAGCTGTGAAGACTAACCAGCTCCTCCAGCAGTACGTGAGGTGCTACTGCACTTACAGCCAAGACAACTGGCCATTGTCACTGTCACTTGCAGAAATTTCTTACAACGATTCGCTGCACTCATCTACTTCAATGACACCATTTCAAGCAATGTATGGCACACACCCTAAGGTATTGCCAAACCACCCTGCATTGGACTCCACTGTTCCAGGGGCGGTTGACTTCTTACAATAATAACAACTTACAGCCCAAGAACTTTTGAAACAACAACTTGACCAAGTGAAACAGGCTTATGAGAAGGCAGCAGATGCCCATCGACAAGAGGGCCCACCCATAGCAATAGGAGACAACGTTTGGCTTTCTACTAGGTTCTTAGCCACTTCCAGACCTTCCAAGTAGCTAGACACTAAATTTGTGGGCTCATTCAAAGTTCTCTGACAAATCAATCCTGTAGACCTCCACCTCCAATTACCCCCTTCAATGAAGGTGTATCCAGTATTTCACCGAGAATTGCTTTCTAAAGATGTCCTCCTCCCAAGCACAATAACATCCCAGCGACACCCTCAACTGCCAGTCATAGTAGAGGGAGAACCAGAGTACAAGGTGGAAGAAATCTTAGACTCTAGGAAAAGAGGAAAAGGCATCCAGTACTTGATTCATTGGTTGCAGATTGCTCCTGGGAAAACGCACAGTATGTTCATGCCCCTGATTTAGTTTGTCAGTTTCACCAGTGCTTCCCTGACATGCCAAGGCTGACCAAGCTACCAGTGCCCTGCCCAATTTCACCTGAGGAAGATGTTAATCAGACCCTCTGTATTTCTCCAGGGAGAGGCGCGACACTCACCCACAATGGGCCTTACGCATCTGGCCTCAATTCCCAGGAAGTGGAGGGGAGGGAACCTCTAATGATGTTTGTGTGTTACAGCAACAACCACCTGACTCACCAGGTCCTGCAGAGTTGTGGGAGGCGGATTTCTTTGAGACAGCCTCCCTTCCACCCTTGCCAAGTTCCAATGAGAACTCAGACTTTGAAGACACAATGCTGGAAGGGGAAAGCAGCATGGAAGAACCCATGGAAGAGGAGGGAGGGCAAGATGGAGAGATGGGTAATGTAGGAGATGACAAGGCTGAGCCTGAGGGAGGGGTCAAATGTATCATCAGTAATGACTCCCTGCACGCCCACAAGAGATCTAAGTCCAGCCCACCTTGAATTCCTTTCTTAACTCCCAGTAATTTCCCTTGACCGTTAGTAGTTCAGATTCTTCTAGAGAGCTTAAACTTGCAATAAATCTTTATAATCATTTGAACTGCCTGAATCTCCTGATTTCCCCAGCACTTGACAGGAAATTGGTTACATGTAGTTGAACATGTTACACTTATGTCCATTTAAATGAGGTCTGATGAAAGTGAGGGCATAAAATTTAAGATGTTAATGAGGGGGGAAAGTCATAAGGTTGTTTGGAGTTCACAGAGAGACACAAACCAGGTACCAATTAGCGCTAATTAGCTCTTATCAGAAGACTAACTCCAGACATTCTATCCTTTTAGTTCAGGACAGAGGTGAGTTCTAACTTACCACGCCGGCAGTTTGCTGCCTCCTGCACCGCGTTGGCGCGCCTCGCGCAGTAGAAAAAAGCCCCAAATTTTTTTTAAAAAAAGAGGCTGAAAACAAGATGACGACGCATGCACGGTGCCGGAAACTCGGCTTCTGCGCATGCGCAGAAGAAAAAAAAACTGGATTAAAAAATAAAAAAAAGATGCTGGTGCCCACAGAGCAGAACCGGCTCTGTGACGTCACCAGCGGCCTACTACCTATTCGGTAGAACTGGTCCAAACTCTGGCCTAAATGATTCTTTCCAAGCCAGATCATTTGGATGCTGATTTGTTAAGTCACAATGAATCAACCAATCAATCATTTTAACACAATGGATTGAAATGTAAGGGATGATTTTGGAAGACTTCTAATCTTTGGAACTGCTTCACACTCTTATTTGTTGGTTTTCCCGAGTAATGAAAAAATGAAATATATATCAAGGAAAGATTGAAATCGAAACAAATATATACAGATGAGGAGGGCAGAATATTAACGATTGAGATTAAAACGGAACAAAAACAAATATTACTTACCATAACCTATGCGCCAAACAATAATCAGAATGAATTTTACAATATCTTCTTAAAAACCTCCAGTGATGAGGCGCCCAGAACTTCTGAAGGCAAGCCGTTCCACTTGTTAATTGTTCTCACTGTCAGGAAGTTCCTCCTTATTTCTAGATTGGATCTCTCCTTGATTAATTTCCATCTTGCCTTGCCTTTGGGGAATAGGTTGACCCATTCTTCTTTGTGGCAGCTTCTCAAATGTTGAAAGATTGTTCACATGTCACCCTTAATTATTATTATTTTCAGGCGAGCTCACTAGAGGAAGCCAATAAATAATGTCACACAGGGCATCTTTAGACACAGGTACAGGTAGAACTAGGTAGAACTAGGGACGCATCTTTAGAACACAAATACAGTAGAACGCAGGACGTGGTGACTCAGTGGCTAAGGCGCTGAGCATGTCAATCAGAAAGGTCAGCAGTTCAGCGGTTCAAACCCCTAGTGCCGCGTAGTGGAGTGAGCTCCCATTACTTGTCCCAGCTTCTGCCAACCTAGCAGTTCGAAAACACGTAAATAATGCAAGTAGAAAAATAGGAACCACCTTTGGTGGGAAGGTAATAGCGTTCCGTGCGCCTTTGGCATTTAGTCATGCCGGCCAGATGACTATAGAGACGTCTTCAGACGGTGCTGGCTCTTCATCTTAGAAACAGAAATGAGCACCGCCCCCTAGAGCCAGAAACGACTAGCACACATGTGCGGGAGGAACCTTTACCTTACAGGTAGAATTTCTCCTCCAAATTCCCCCAAAAGAATAGGCACCATTCATTCCAAGCTTTTGGGTGTAATCTTGCTTCAGCCTGAGTCAAATCCATAGTTTGCAAATGGCTACTCACTGAAAATTATGAATTCTGTTTTTGTAGCTATCATGTAGCATCAGTAGAGCTAAGACAGGGGTTATCTGAGCCTGTAGCAGAAGAGATTCCTGAGAAAAGGGAGATATAGATTCACAAGGAACAGGTGACCAATGGCCGAATGCAAGAAGTGATGTACTAAGAGACTGCCCTCCCCTTGCCATCTCTGTCCCTGCTACCCATATCTGATGCCAACCAGATTAGATGAGCTTTGTTACCTTCTGGAACGTCTGAATAAGGCATAAAATACCAGAGAACCAATTTGACTTTCAGTGTCAAGTTAGACATCTCTTCACCTCACTCATTAACACAGTACAGGTAGTCCTTGCTTAACAGCCAGTTGCTTAACGACTATTCAAAATTAAAATGTATTTCAAAAAAGCTTCCTGCTACCCATCCTCAAAATTACGGCTGGCCCCGCAGTCACGTGATTGCATTTTGGGTGCTGGGCATCCAGATCTCTGTTGCAATGTCCTGCAACCACGCAACCGCAATTTACAATTGTGTCTCCCAGCAGAAAATGGCAAAAAACGTACATTGGATATGCGAGATTCACTTAACAACCAGCCATGTGATTCGCTTAACGACCATGGTGGGTTGCTTTGCAGCAGTCATCAAACCAGTAGAAATATCAACTCCAGTCAGGTGGCGCCTCGACTTACAACTGCAATGACTTACAACTGAAATCCCAGGCTCTATAGTGGTTGCAAGTTGAGGACTACCTGTAGTATTGGTGGTGGTGTGGGATGCAGTGTGTGTGTGTGTGTGTGTGTGAAGTCTGGAATGAAGAGACCTCTTTTCAATATTAACCCAAGCTGTTGCATGAGTTTGGACACTAACAGCATGGTTGATGGTGGCATAATACTGATGCTGAAAACCCTGTTTCCTTAGAGATGGCAGACACTCAGAGTGAAAGGACTTCCAGGGCAGATATGAAGAAAGCAGTGGAAGATCTACCACCACCACCTCCTCCTCCTCTTCCTCACCTCCAGGACTCTCCTGCTGCCCCTGTGACACAGGATTCCAGTTCCCTTCCTTTGCCTCCGCCTAAAGAATCCTTCTCCAAGTTCTACCAGCAACGCCAAGTCAATGAGTTGAAAAGGCTTTACCGCCACATGCATCCCGAGCTAAGAAAAAATCTGGAAGAAGCTGTGTCAGAAGACCTGGCGGAAATGTTGAGTCCAGATGACCCCAACGAGCCAGTCACGACGACTTCGGATGCGGTGGTCCCAGGCGAAGTTCAATCCATGCGTTGGATCTTTGAGAACTGGTCCCTGGATTCCATTGGGGAACGTGAAGCTGCTAAAAAGCAGTCTGAGGAGGAAGCCATCCCAAGTGGAGATGTCAAGAACAGGTCCATGAGGTTTGAAAGCCAACCTCCCCACGGAGACGGGCTGCCCGCTTCAGCCAAAGCATCGGAGCTACAAGAAACCAAAGGAGACGTACATACAGCTCGTTGGTTATTTGAAACTCAGCCTTTAGACTCTTTAAACAAGATGTACCTGGATGAGACAGATGTGCAAGAAGCACTCTTGAAGGAACCTGTTGAGAGAGGGGATGTGAAAGGAGCAGCACAGCTCTTTGAAACTCATTCCTTAGAAGCTTTGGGTCACTGCAACTCCGTGGAAGAGGAGAACATCCTACAGCTCAAGTCAGAAATTCAGGAACTCAAAGGGGGCGTCAAGAAAACCGTCAAGCTTTTCCAGACTGAACCCATCTGTGCTCTCCAGGATAAAACGGGAAGCATTCACGAGATCAAGTCCATCTGCAGAGAAGAAATACAAACCAACTCCGTGAAGACGGCTCGGTGGCTGTTTGAAACCAAACCGTTGGACGCCATCCACAAGGATACTTCAAAAGTGCAGGTTATTCGTGGAATATCTCTAGAGGAAGCCGCCAAGGGAAATGTCAGCGGGACGAAATGGGTGTTTGAAACTCAACCTCTAGATGCCATAAAGGAATTCACGGTGTCCGAAGCAGATTTCAAAGCTTCTCCAGATCTTATCCAAGGAGCTGATGTCGGCAAACAGTGCCTGCTTTTTGAGACTCAACCTCTTGACACTCTGAAAGGTGAATCCTCCGACAGCCCTCCAGCTAAGGAAGAAGTTATCAAAGGGGACGTGAAATCAACTCTCTGGTTATTTGAAACCCAGCCTATGGAAACCCTGAGGGATCATTTTGAAGTGGGGCGCTTAAAGAGAGTAGAGCTTTCAAAAGATGAGAAAGGAGCTGTGAAGCAAACCAAGCATCTTTTTGAGACCTGCCCTTTCGGAAGCATCTCGCAAACTCCAGCTGAAGATGTCTCACCTGTCCAAGAGGTAGAGAAAGGGGATGTGAAAGCATTCAAGAGCCTCTTTGAGACGCTTCCTCTAGATAGCATCAGGCAAATCAGCACTGAGGAGGTCACCAAGAGAGAAGAAGACATCCCTTCCGGGCAGGTGAAAAGTAATCAGCTCCTGTTGGAAACAACACCTTTGTACGCCATTAAGGACTGCTTTGGCCACTTCCACCAGGTCACATCTGTGAGTAGAGACGAGGAAGTGACCAGTGGAGGCGTGAAGAACTACAAATGGATGTTTGAAACCAAACCTTTAGATGAGTTCGACGGGAGCATCCAAAAAGTGGATGTGATCAAGGGCATCACTAAGCAGGAGATAATGGCTGGAGATGTTCAGACAGCCAAGTGGCTCTTTGAGACCCAACCCATCGATGTCATCCACAGCCAAGTCAACCAAGCAGAGCAGGACATTGATGAGAAAAGGGAAGTTTCTCGAGGAGGAGATGTAAAGACTTGCCGGTGGTTGTTTGAGACGCAACCAATTGATGCCCTGTGTGAAAAAGATGAGACCAAGGAGAGCCAAGGGGAGCCTGTGCCTCAAGCTGATGTCAAATCATACACATGGATGTTTGAAACTCAACCTTTGGATACCCTGAAAGGTCAAGAAGAACAACACTTACAAGTCAGGAAGAGCTTCCGGAAGGAGGAATTACAAGGGGTAGACGTGAAAACTGTCCGGCACCTCTTTGAAATGGAACCTCTGTCCAGTAATATCCCTGGAAATAGCCAGAAAATTATCAGGTGCTCCAGCCGGGTGGAGATACAGTCTGGAGAAGTGTCCAGAGTCAAAGAATTCTTTGAAGCCAAGCCTTTGGATACAGCAGCTAAATCAAGGATAGTTGTGAAAGAAAGCCCTGTAGATGGAAACATTGAACCTGGGGCTGTGCCCAAGTTCACTTGGCTCTTTGAAAACTGCCCCATGGATACTTTGAAGAACAGTGCCGAGAGCCTCCAAGAGACAACTCCGGAAAAGAACATTCAAGGGGGAGATGTTGGGGGCAAAAGGTTCATCTTTGAAACATTCTCTCTTGATCAAATCCATGAAAAAGAGAACGAGACGCAAATCCAAAAGGTCCATGAAGAAACATCAAAGAAAGACAATGTCAACTCCTGCATTATGCTGTTTGAGACCCAGCCCCTCTATGCTATTCAGGACAAAGATGGAGGATACCATGAAGTGACCTCGGTGAAAAAGGAAGAAGTCATAAAAGGTGATGTGAAAGGTGCCCGGTGGCAATTTGAGACGAAACCGTTGGATAAAATCAAGAAAGATGAAGAGGTCTTTGTGATCCGAGCTGTAACACAAGAAGATTTCAAGAAGGGAGATGTCCAATCGGCCAGGTGGAGATTTGAAACAGAGCCTCTCGATTCCATTGCTGAAGAAACGAGGCCTACCTTGAAGAGCGTTGAGGATGTACAGAAGGGAGATGTCCAATCTAACAAGCAGCTTTTTGAGTCAGAACAAGTCAGCCGAAAGAAGTACGTGAGGATGGTTAGCGTCAGCGATGTCCAGCAAGGAGATGTAAGGACGTCCACCTGGCTTTTTGAAAATCAACCCATGGATTCCTTGAAAGGAGATTCTGAAGGTGCCTGTAGCTTGACCACCGTCCAGAGAGAAGATATCCATAAAGGGGCTGTCAAACGCTGCACTTGGCTCTTTGAGACTCAACCGATGGACAGCCTCAAAGACACAGAGACTTCAACAAGCACAGAGTCCCTGAAAGGAATTCCTCAGGCCTGTGTAAAAAGCACGACGTGGTTGTTTGAAAGTACCCCTCTGGATAAATTCAGCTCTCTTCAATGCGGCAGAGAAATAGAGGCAAAAGAGAGGACACCATCAGATACTTTGGAACTGTTGCTCTCCCATCAACTGATCCAAAAGAATGGCATCCTTGTTGAAGCCAATAACACCGAGGGCATCAAGATGGTGGCATACCACTTTAGTAACCAGGAAACCCCCAAAGTTCAAAAGGAAATGGTTGTAGAAGACAATTTGCAAATGGTCTTGTTGCAACTCCTTCAGAATAGTAACGTGGACGCCTGCGGGTTGCTGGTTCAAGAAGAGGAGAACGGCGGCATCAAAATTAACCCCATACAGCTATTGGACTCTGACAAAGCTGAGAAGAGCAAAGAGGAAACGAGGAACAAAGTGGCAAGGACTCTTCAAGAACTTCTTAACCAAGAGATCTCAGTTAAGAAAGGAATAGTCATGCAGGAGACAGACATAGGATCAACAAAGGTGATTATTTATTCCCTCCGTCAGTGGGTGGCTGAACAGCATACATTTGTGAAAGGCGATCTAAAGTCAGTGATCGGGAATCTTCTGACTTCTTCACAAGAGCAGAGGACCACAGCAACCGTCAGACGAGAAGACAACGAGAAGGGGAACGTCCAATTGTACACTCGCTGCATTGAGAAGGGAGATCTTGACTACTTAAAGAACCTCCAGAGGGAGTCGGAGATAGAATCACTAGTTTCTACACAAGCGAAAGAACAGCCAAAAATTGGGCAAGGGGTCGTGGCACCAACCATGGTGCAGAACAAGGAAGATGTGATCCAAGGGAATCATGACTGCTCTGAGCAAGCATCCTCATGGGAGACCAAAGAAGGCATGTCAGAAAGAGAAGTCCCCCACGCAAATCAACAAAGTTGTACTCCCTTTCATTCGGCACAATGTGGGACCCCATCGTCCTCCAAAGAAAGCACAGTTCCTCCACCTGTCACATTGCCCTTCCAGTCGGTGGAAGGAGCCCCAAATTGTAGCCAAAGGACACCAGGACAACAAAGGATTCTGGAAGACAGAAAGGAAAGAACATCCATGCAAGTGGCAGATCAGAAGATGGTTCTCCAGAGCTTTAAGGCAGGAGAAATCAACTCAACAACAGTTCGATCCCCAACTCAGGTTCCTGGGAACGATCTCCAAGCCGCAATGCACAGCCTAAGGAAAGCCACAGCGGAAGCCAAAACACTGCAGCAGCAAGTGCAGAGTAAGCTGCAAAAGGTGACCGACAACATGCAACTGTGCGGCACCCAACCCTGCGATGCGGTGATGCAAAGCACAGTGCCCGAAGAAGGCTGTGTGGTCAGCAAGCGACAGCCAAGTAGCAACGTGTCCTCTTCTACTCGGCAGGAGGCGTTCCAGCCTGGTGTCAATCTGTCTCGGAAGAGCCCAGCATCCTTGCCCCTAAAGGTCAGTGACCCTGAGGAAAGACAGGGTGGGAGACAGCCTCTTGTGGCCCACCAAGCTGGCCAAGTGTTACCTAGGACAGATGTTAGTATTAAGGACGGCCTTTACACAGCCAAGCCCGCAAAGTCCTATGTAAATCCATTCCTTGAATTGGACTACCAAGAGCAGTCCGTTCCTGAAGAACGCGAGCAAGACGTTATAATCAGAGGGGATGTAAAGACAGCTATCAGAGCTCTGCAGAACGCTGCAACTGAGCAGAGACAAGTCGAGAAAGAGGACGTGGTCCGTGGCAACTTAAAAGCCGCCCTCGAGTCTCTGGAGAAGTCTAACGTTAATGTGTCCCAAGGGGACTTCAAAGCAGCCATGATATACAGAAACGCAGGGCAGTCCCATTCCATGGGTAAAAAGAAACAGGAGGTTGAGTGTCTTAGTGGACAGGTAGTTACTGTAGCTGTGGCACCTGCAGACTCATTAGATGTTAATGCCTTTCCTCCTCCTCCTCCTCCTCCTCCTCCTCTTCCAGCTTCATTGATGAGCCCAGATGTCCACGCAGCCTCATCCCAACCAAGACAGGCTGAAGTTCGGTGCTGTTCCCCATCCTCGCAGCCATGTGACCTCAAAACTCCCTTGTCTTCCCCAACCAAAGCAGGTCATCAGAGACCTTCAGAGAAGCCCCAACTGCCACCCAAGCCTGATGTGATCACCCCACCAAGGAAAAGGCCTGTTCTCCCCCCAAAACCAGAATTCCTTTTGAAGGAGGGACTCCCCCATCCTGCTGGTGTCAACAGAGGACAACCAGGAAAAGCACCTCCACTTCCTTCTCCTTCCAAGTCTCCCACCTTGATTGAACAGAACAAGGCAAACGCTTTGCCTACAATGAACCAAGCATGTGGGGCTGAGATTTGGGGACATTTGGAATGTAGAGAGGATTCCTCTATGTGTCCTTTACCCAAAGTGATCGATGTTGAGGACATTGTTGTTGAGAAGAAGGCAATAAAAGGTATCGTCAAATTGCCTCGGCAGGACGAAGAAGAGAAATCTAAGGCAAGGAAAGAGGAGAGGGCCAGAAAGGACTTGATTTGCCACAGCTCTTTGTTAGAGACAATAAAAACCGGATTGGATAGTCCTGAAGGAAGAAATTGTCACCTAACCAAGGACCTTCAAGGGTCCCGGGAGACACCCCAAGAAGAAAAGAGATGCTCCTTACCTGAGAAGCAAGATTCCCTGGCACCTTTTGAATGCCAAATGAATCTTCCTAATCTAGAAGTTCAGAGGAAGCCATATTTGTCTGCAAAATGCCACGCCAATGTTCTGAGGAAAGGAACTGTCATGACACACGTCACGTCATCAAAGTCAGAAAGAACAAGCATGGAATCACAGGCGGACCTCAGGTCGGCCTCTGTTCTTTCCTCAGACTCAGAAGCCAAACAGGTTTTTCCAGGACATCCCGTTGCAAACAGCGGTGGCTCAAGAGATCCAGAAATGAAGAATGAGTGGGAGGCAGAGAAGAGAAATGTTGGAGTGGTCATGAGGGAAAAGGTAGGCAAAGAAACGGAAGAAGAACGCCGCAAGAGATTATCCGTCCATAAAGAGGAGATCATGAAAGGAAACGTCAAGGAAGCCATGGAGATATTTGAAAACTTACGGAAGCAGGAGGCTCTCGAAGAGATATTGACCCAAGTAAAAGAGTTTGAAGAGGAGACCTCAAAGGTGGATGTCAAAGCCTTGAGGAACCTCTTTGAGAACGTGGCCGATTGGGTGGTAGATGAAAAGCCTCAGCAGACCAAGCAGACCAAAGTAGAGAAACCTGAACAGCTGAGGGAACTTAAGGAAGATTCAGAGAGTGTCTCATCGGTGGAGTTAGCTTTTGAAGATCTGGAGCGAGCCAGTGCTGAGATCGTTCATTTGAAGGAGCAAACACTAAGTAGACTTCTGGATATTGAAGACGCCATTAAAAAAGCTCTATATTCCATTTCTAGTCTCAAGTCTGAATCGGACATAGCTGGACTTTCAGGTCTTCTGAAGGAATCGCTGGGAGGTTCTCAAGGCCTCGCAGCCGGGAACAAGATACGCAAAATCAGTATTATATCCAGCAAAGCCAAGCAAGAAAAAGGGACACCGAATCCATCACGGGAAGGAGACAAGGTGACTGATCAGCACGAGATACCCAAACTATCCCTAAAGGTTCCTCATGTGATTCAGCCTCGGTCAAGTTCTCCTTCTTCTCCATCCTACATCTCCATCCAATCCGCTGCACGTAAAAATACAGAGTCACCCCAGATTGTGCCATCCCACCTTATGGAAATGGGCACCGAGAGAGAGGCCTTCTCTCCGGATCTTTTCAGCTCCTTGCCTAGTAAACCAACGAGATCCGGTGGCTACGAAAGGGCCCTTGGTGAAGGGGATCAGGAGGTCATCCAAATCAAAAAAGGAGGAAGTTTGATTAAACAGCAACAGCTCAGCAGCCCTAGACACTTGGCTCAACACCTCAACAGCAATGGTACCAAGGAGAAGGACCCAGTCCAAGAGGCAGCTTCTGATTACAGCTCCTCTCTAAGTGCTTTGAGCCCCTCCAATCCTCGGAGGCAGAAAAGCATTCTAGAATTGCAAACGAGCCATGATGGATCCAAACTCTTTGGGGCTACCCGCACAGTGACTGAGCAGTACGAGGAGGTAGACGAATTTGGGAACAAAATCATCACATCGTCCACAACCGTCACCAAACAATCGGAGACTCAGACTTCCTCCACTTGTGGCATGGTGTCTTGCCCAACCAGATACGAAGTGACGGCTTCTCCGATACTTCGTCGATATCTCAACAGCCCAGCAAATTTCCCTTCAGATGATGGTCACCAAGAAACAGGAGTGGTCTTTGTCACCTTTAGCAACTCTAAGCCGGTGAAGAAATAAGCAAACGCCCTTGAGGCCTACAAGATCATTGATGTTGACCAACCACTTTGATTGGATTTAAAAAGGACTGAAAACCCATAAGCAATGTTGTTATTCTTGTGTCCATTACTCTTTTTTAAAGAAAGAACCAAAAAAAAAACCAACAACACCTCAATCCTCTTTGCCCTCTGAATAATAGTCTTAATGTTGGGCATGAGAGATGAGAAGATGTTCCTTCAAAGCTGGTTCTTGAAGATTAAAAGGACTTCCAATTCAGTAGAAATCCAAGTTTCTAGTTCCAGAGAGAAAAGAAAAACCCAAAACTACAAAATAAAATACAAAAAAAAAACAAGATGGCGTCTTTCAACACCATCCATCGCAGCTGAGGCAAAAGATGTTTGCCTCAGGGTATTCATCTAATCAGTGGCAAATTAGGGTCCTCGAGCAATATTTTGAAGATTGGGTTTTGTTTTTTTTAAATGTGTGTCTTTAGGTCAGTCTCAGTTCCTGGCAATTGCCTCGATTAGTCACTGAATTTTTCCAGGCAACATTTTTGGAAGTGGTTTGCCATTGCCTCTTTCCCAGGGCTGAGAGAGAGAGACTGGCCCAAGATCACCCAGCTGACTTCACGCTTGAGGTGGGACTAGAATTCACGGTTTCCTGGTTTCTAGCCTTGTCCCTCAACTATTACACCAAACTGGAGAAATATATTAATTTTCTGGCCTTTTTTGCTATTAGCCTGACAAGTTTGCTTCTTTCTCTGTTTCCCTTTTTGTACGTCCAGGGAGATTTCTCTTCCCAAATTCTTTCTCTGATAGAGATAAATCACAAAATGAGTGTGGGGGATATTCCCCAAATGAAAGTAGAGAGTTTAATCCCTTTTTTAGTTTTATTACACTTTTTTGGGGCAGATTTGTTAGCACTATATTTAGCAAGAGTTACATATTAGGGGAAATTACAGAATTTTAAGAATTTTCCTCACTGCAGTTTCCCCCACCCACCCCGATGAAAAACAGGGGGACAATATTGCCTAGTTAAATGAGGAAGGCAGTTAAACATATCGATAATGGTTTTATTATCCTCTTTTTTAATTTTAGGATTGTAATTAATTGATTGTTAGTATGTATTTTATTCTAGAGGCATTGCTTCCTTTCACCTCTTGCAACCATGTTTAAATCAATTATATAAATTTTATTATGCCTTTTTTTTGTATATTCTCAACCGAACATTTTAGATATCCTGTGGGGTATTTTTTTTTTTTTTAACCTCCATATGAAGATAAACAATGACTTCTGAAAATTAGTTTGTAGTGGTTTTTCTTTTGTTGATTATTTGCTGTATTTTGGCCAAAAGGGTGCATAGCAGAGGTTCCTACCTGTTCTATAGAGTAGGTAGTAACTCCGCGGTGACATCACTTCCTCCAGTGTCTCCGCGGGGGACGCCATTTTGGATTTTGCTTCTGCGCATGCCGCGCGCGCACTCGAGGCGCAACCTTGAGCGAACCGGCAGTAAGAAGATTCAGAACCCACCTCTGGTTCAAATTCTTCTGAATCCTCCTTCTCCTCCTCATGAGTTGGTTCAGACTGGTAACAACACTTCTTGAATAAAAGATGGCTGGGTATATCCATTCAAAGCCAATAGTTAATAGCAAAACAACAAAACAAAACAATTATGATATTAATCCCTTTACCCACCCTTTTTCTTTGATGTAAATTTCAGTACACAGAAAAAATGTTTTTTCCTATCATTTGGTAATAAAACGTTATGGTTGATTCCCCTACTGTAGAGCACCGTTTTCTTACCTGTGGCAACTTTAAAACAGGTGGATCCCAAAACTCTCCGGTCAGCCTAAATGGCTGGAGAATTTCTGGGAGTTGAAGTCCACTTATCTTAAAGTGACCAAGCCGAAGAAACATGGCTGCTGTTAATGAAATTACAATGGCATTGAAAGAAATGGCTTATGACCGGTCCAACGATTGAAATCACACAAAGTTCATTCCATGATGTTTTCATAATACAGGCGGACCCTTCGTTCAGCGACTGTTCGATTTTATGACGCTGCTGAGGAAAGGAGTTACGACAGATCCTCAAAGATTGAAGAGACTTTCTGATAAGTGGTTTTGGGTAATGAAATCAAAACTTTGAGAAGCACTGATTGTAGAAATGCCAGGAAACATGCCCAGGGCATGTTACGGGCCAGTAAAATAAAGTAAAAACAAAATAGAGCAGATGGTGGTTATCCTACAGTAAATCTTCCTGCAGGAAAGTGAAGTCACTATATTATATTCAGGGGTGATTTTGCAAAGTACATAGACGAAATTAACTGGAACCACAAGTCCCAAAAAAAAAGATAGAGCCATTCCACCCCACCCCCCCAC
>JANHFT010001724.1:56947-70766 GCA_032467955.1 Pseudoxenodon macrops
AGGACGCTAGCCAGATGAATACCTGGTATGCAGATTCCCCCCCTATTTTCCTCCCCAAAAACTAAGGTGCGTCTTATACTCCGAAAAATATGGTATATTATGAATTAAGAGAATTTGAGTGGACAAAATCAGACCATCTAACCCATTTAACTAGTTTGTAGAAGGATACCAAAGAGGACCTAATCTAGGAAAAGTCTGTTCCAGGTCAGCAGCACCAGCACTGAAAAGCAGAATCTTTGGCTCTGAACAGCCCTCATCTGATGAAAGTGGGGAAAGAGTCATTTTTCCTGGGAATAAAATATTGGTTATGTTGATTCCGACTGGAGGAGCAGATTATTGCTCACTTAAGAGTGTATATTTGAATTGTGGCTGACCTCAAACTACAAATCTATTAAAAAGTGGTTGGGCCGAGATTGTGTCTTGCCCAACTATGCAAGTTCGGGATTGAGCACAGTCTGAGTTCATGTCTTCTCTATTTAGTTACAACCTTTTGATAAAGAGAAAGGTTTTTACAGAAAGCTTAAAGCATTTCTTCCATTAAAACCTAGTAATAAGGATATTCAATATAAATTGATCAAAAATTTGAAAAGCAATCTAAGACTCAGAATGAAAATGTGCAAAGAATGAAAAAGCAATCAACGGTTTTATTAAAACTGCTCTTGCTAAGATGCTCCCCTTCAAATATGTTAAGCAACAGCCAGAATTCCCAGCTAGCATGGTGGAATAGGGAGGTAGGCTCCGATTTATTTCTGTGGACTATCAGAAGGACAATAAGATGAAAACTATTTTCCTGGTTCAGTAGCTAGAATGTCTGTTTTTCAGATAGATAGCAATACTACAGATCCAGAGACAAATCCCTGAGAGGGCAATTCAGGATACAGTAGATATTTGGCAACACTAACATCCTTAGTTCCAAGTTCTGGGTGTCTCTTATTAAAGAACCTCAGATCACAGAAACATTTCTGGTCATGATGTGAGAGGTGAATAATGATCTGAGAAAATGTCACCAGTTCCTTGAAATAGGGTGGTGGCCCTCAAAGTTGACATTTGCAATTATCCACAAAAGATTTGGGTGCTGCATGTTTTCCCTAATCAATCCTGGGAAAAGCAATAAAGTATTGAGAAAGAAAACAAGAGAAAGAAGAGAAAGAAAACAAGAGTAAGAAGACCCATGAGCTGCATTAAGTCAAAAGAAGATCATGAGAAACTTTGTAGTATTTCTACCAGTGTTTATTGTCTGACCTATGAGAGGATTTGACTAATGAGACTTCTCTTCTAAATACCTGCCTACAGGCTTTATCTTGCCAAATCCCATGGTTGTGTCAGCTTTTCTTTTCCCAGGATCTTGGCATAAATTTAAGAGTGATAACCCTGTCTTATTTTCAAGAGCAGAAGGTACACATTTGCAATTGTGGTAAGCAAACCTTTCTCCCCTATAAATTATTTTACAACTCTTCTAAATATTCACCACATGTCTGCAGAGTATTCCAAAGCACACACTTTCCTTGCAGACCGTACAGGAGATGTCTTGTCCAGAAAGAAGACAAAGGACCACTTTCTACAGGGTGGTAGTGGCTTGACGTGGCCTCTGTTGTTTTCATAATAAAGCTGACTACATCAAAGATGATATTGGATTTTTACTGAGAGTCCTAAAACCACAAGGTTCCATCTTAGGCCCAGTACTCTTCAATATATTCATAAATGACTTAGATGAGGGAATAGAAGGGGGACACATGTATAAAATTCAATAAAAACTTTTTTTTTTTAAAGAAGGGGGACACATCAAATTTGCAGATGACACTAAACAGGCATGAATAGCCAATACCTCAGAAGACAAGCTCAGGATACAAAAGGATATTGATAGAATTGGACAGTGGGTCCTATGCAACAAAATAAAATTTAATGTGGAGAAAAGCAAGGATTTACATTTAGGCAGGAAAAACCAAAGGTACAAGTATAGATTTGTTGACACCTGGCTCAAATATAGTAACTGTGAAACAAACCTTGGAGTCTTAATGGATGATCACTTAAATATGAGCCAGCAGTATATGGCAGCATTCAAAAAAGCTAATACAATCCTTGATTGTATAAATAGAGGCATAGAATTAAAATCACATGAAATATTATAAAAACTTAGCAAGGTCTCACTTGGAATACTGCATCCGGTTATGATCACCACATTACAAAAAAGATGTTCAGACTTTGGAAAAAGGATAGAGAAGAGCAACTAAGAAGATTAAAAGACCCGGAGATTAAAACATATGAAGAAGATTGCAGGATTTGGGTATGGCTAGTCTAGGGGGAAAAAGGACAAGGGGCAGAGGTGGGATGCTGGGGGTTCACAGGGGTTAGGGAGAACCTCTAGCTAAGATGATGTGCAGTTTGGAGAAACCCCAATTCCCACTCCTAGGTGACCCTGCCCACCCTGCCCCTCCCAGGAGTCCCCACGCAGCCCGCTTTGGATGCAGGTAAGTGCAGGGCACATGTGGAGGCTTGGGGAGGGCGAACAATGGGCCTACCAGAGGTTTGGGAAGACCGGAAATGAGCCAGAGGGCCTCTGGAGCCTGGGGAGGCCATTTTGCCCTCCCGGAGGCTTGAGGAAAGCCTCCGGAGCCCAGGGAGGGCAAAATGCCCCCCCACTGTGGTGCAGGAGGCCGACTAGGCCAAGCCCACCATGGCCACACCCACCAGGCAACCAGGCAGAGAATCCCTTGCTTAAAATTTTTGAAGCCCACCCCTGACTAGGGGTGACATGATAGCAGTATTCCAGTGCCACAAAGAAACAGAGATCAACCTATTTTCCAGAGCACTATAGGGTAGGACAAGAAACAATGGGTGGAAACTAATCAAGGAGAGAAGCAACCTAGAACTAAGGAGAATTGTCATCATAGGGAGAACAATTAACTAGTGGGACAGCTTTCCTTCAGAAGTTATGGGCACTTCATCACTGGAGGATTTTAAGAAGACACTGGACAGCCAATTCTCTGGAATGGTATTGGGTCTCCTGCTCAAGCAGGGGGTTGAACTGGAAAACCTCCAAGGTCCCTTCTAGCTCTATTCTGATTGAAAGTGGATGCAATTTCTGCACCTAGATATCATTCATTTCTTGGATTCCTGATAAATCTCCTCTGAGTATCGGAGGTTCTACTAACATCATGATAAAGACTTCTTTTATTGTGTTTTCTGGAGATGCAATAGCATTTTTACAACAATGACTTGCGTCTCCTTAGGATATTGGATTGAATACTGATCCTCCATAGGATCATAATTGAATCACATGATTTTGAAATACTTATTATTCTCACTTGCTACTAAGGCCTGAGGTAAAAAGTTCATGGAGAGTTTTTGGTCAAAAGATGAAGTTACGTGGAGGGGACTATATTTCGCTGCTTGCACAAAATACACCTCTCACTTGAAGTGGGGGGAGGCAGAAGGAAGAAGTTCAAATTGCAGAACTCATTCTGTGGCTTCTCAGCTTTGAATCAAGGAGGCTTCGTCTCTAGGCTTAGTTTTTTGTAAGAAAAGTAATGGAGAGCTGCAGAGCTTGCCCTTCGTGCTGCTGCTGCTGCTGGGGGTGGTATTATGCCATTTATTTGCTTGCACCTTTTCCTTCCTGTACCACCAGACTCCATGATTGGCTGATTTTGGAATTTAAGAAGCTTGGAAGGGACAGAAATGTTTTTTCAGAGCAGTAAAATATATTTCAGTTTAGACCATTTAGTAGTATGGTATGAACGAGTCTGCTCACATGTGAACTCCTCTTAATTTAATAATATTTATTTTAGGATTTCAATCTATAAAAATATAAACACTCAATGAATTTCCAAGAGAAAGAAAGCCACATATTGTGGGAATAATTAACGCAACCGGCGCCAGGTTTTAGTCATGATAAGGAAACTGCCTACGAGACCAAGTTAAGCATATAAGTAAACTGTTTACTGACCAAGATAAGCATAGCAAAGAAACTGCCTACGTGACCAGGATGATTGGAGCATGTGACATATACTGCAGCAAAATGTAACCTATCATGTATTTTTGTATGTTTGTTTTCTTGTACTTTTGACAATAAAAGAGAGTCACGGAGTCAGATCTGGGCCCTCATCCTGAGACAAGCCTTATGTCTGCCTAATCCATGGGGGTCGGGACATCACAACCACATTTATTAAATTGTTTTTATATAATACATATTAAGGGGTCACTGAGCACTCTGTAATGTCAAGAAGGGCTCAATGAGCTGGTGTTTGGGGACCAGAGGTGGGTTCTAAATCTTCTTACTGCCAGTTCGCTCAGGGGCATGCTGTGGCCGTGCGTGCACTTTGCACACCATGCGTGCATGGACAGTGCTTTAAAAAAGCTTCTGTGCATGCGCAGAAACAAAATCCAAGATGGCGGTGCCAAAAGAACTGGCTCAGGGGTGTGGCAGGCTCGGGTTGCTAACAGTTCAGTAGAACCGGACCGGACCGGACCGTTAAGAACCTAACTCTGTTGGGGACCCATAATATGAAGCAGTCTTAAAATAAAAAGTTAATCTTGTTTCCAATGTTGTAAATACAAATGAAATAAAGACTACAAGTGTAAAGGTTTTTTTTTATATCATTAAATGTAAAAGAAAAATAGGATAGGATCAAGCTCAAGAGAGGGGGAAAACAAGCAAGGGAGGAATGGATACAATTTTATTTTTAGCTGACATGACTCTGTAGCTTCTCCCTTCTGGAGAAACTTTTAACATCATTCTTAAACAGAAGGGGAATAAAAATAAATAGAAAAAACTGTAAGGAAGAGGAAAAGAGTAGAAAAGGAAAAGAAAAGAAAAAAATCCAGATACAACATAACTTGACAATATACCAAGCACTGCTGAGGCTACATAGTTAGGGCAATGAAATGTCTGCAGGAAAACAAGCTTAGGGAGCACCAAGAGCCCCTCACGGTGATGTGCGCTAATCACTTCGTGCTGAATTATCACATTAGCTTCCTGGAGTCTCTCTTTTTTTTATAAAAAGAACCGTGATCAACACTGAGAATATTCCTAATGAAATTTGCTCTGCAAAATCACTGTAGAATTTTTTTAAAGTATCTTCTTTCTTTGTCTTCTAATTTCCTAATTGAAAGTGAACTCCACTGGATACGTCTTGCCAGATGGCTGATCTCAGTGTGCTTGTTCCTAGACATGTTTCACTTCTTCAACCTGGAGAAACTCTAGATTGCAGTGGAAAATATCTCAGATGTCTCGTGTTGCAGTGGCAACCTGTAAAGCAATCTCATTCCAGAAAGTAGCATATCAGACCATTTATGATTTACAGTGTTTTCAGCTAAGAGTTACATTTATTTCATGAAAGTCATTCCAATGTTTTAATTTAATTTAATTTAAAATACTGGGATGCTAAACTCAATATAATAAAAGAAACATGCTAAGTATATCTGAAAAGAAAGCCCAGGTTGTCTGTTGGCAAGAGATCTAAGAAGAAGAAGAAATCCTAACTCGGAAACAAAAGGAAATCTTTTAAGTTAATCAGTACATTCCTACATTCTTGGATTTCTCTTTTTTATTATTTTTAACATTTAAAACCTTGACATCTTGGTTTAAAATGTTGACATTCAAAGTGAAAAGCAAAGGGGGAACTAAGGAAAGTATTAAATAAACAACCAATTAGAACAAACACCTCAAGAAAATGTCCTCCTCAGGGCTTGGTGAGCATCAAAGCATTATGATTTATGTTTAAAAAACTATTATAATTTGCTTCTTCAATAACTCAAAATACTTTAATATCATGTTTGCTTGGACCAATCTGGATTGGAAAAGAAGGTTGATTATTATCAGTTTGTTTATCTCCACACTCCACTAACTGATGTAAATCATGCCTAGTGAACCATGGTGTTGTCAGTTGACATTTAAATTTGAATTTGAGGCGATCGTTCTGATGTGCAAAGTACATGGCCAATGTGTTAAGACTTCTTTTATTTCTCCAGAATAAAAGAGTTGGGGGTGGCTAACTGGGTAGCATAGTTTTGCTTTATTCACGCCAGCCGTCTCCTTTCCTAGTCGTTCTTGGTGAGCTGCTGCTCATATTTTGCCTTATTTTTTTTCCTGTATGGA
Organism: Pseudoxenodon macrops; assembly: GCA_032467955.1. NCBI lineage: Eukaryota > Metazoa > Chordata > Lepidosauria > Squamata > Pseudoxenodontidae > Pseudoxenodon > Pseudoxenodon macrops. Next base: position 63,042 of record JANHFT010001724.1, read on the forward strand.
AACTGTTGGGACAATTATTGAAAATCATGCCGGTGTCTTGAGTTCTTCAGGGGTTCCCCCCCCCCAATTTCTGTTAGAGTGGTAGCAATTCAGTATCTAACTATAGGATGGTGACAAGAAGGAGAAGATATTTGGGTTTAACTGGAGGGCTGAGTTCATCCCTCACTTTCTGGCCCATCTCATTTTTGCATTTGGGTACAGTTTTAAATCCATCCCAACCATAACTTTCCTTTCTGGGTACAAACAGAAGTGCAAGTAGCCAACATCTTTATTTAATCTACAAAACTCTCAGTAACAATTTGATGACATATTTTAAATGTATTTTCTCTTTAAAAAAATATAGCGTTGGCATATATGTAGCTGGCAGCAATAAATATTTGGACTGAATGACAACAGAATAAGAGCTTAAACATTATTTACTGGAATGCATAAAGCTCTTTACAAAATCCCTAGCATTTAATTTTAGTGACTTGAAATTGCTCTAAAGGAGAACGTATGTGGATAAGGGTATAATGGTTGAGTTTTTGGTGATCTTTGAGCTTGTATCTTTCACTGCAGATCTTGCATTACAAGGCTAGGTAACATTATTAATGCATGAGAGAATGGAGTTTGCTAGCTGTTTATTTGTGGTAGCTTCTCTTACCAGCTTTGATTGGGATATTGTTTCTTCTTAATTTGGGGGGGGGAGCGTTCTTTGTTCTTTGATTGTTCTTGCTTATCCAGCTGGTACCTGCTTATCTGGGTGTTGGTAAATAGATGTGATAAGGAAAGGTCTGTGTAAGGTGTAGGCTACTTTCCTTGATCTTGGGTTGCTTCCTTTCCTGAATGGTATGAAGGTGGAGCTTATCTCAATGTGTCTTTTAATGGCTGATTCATCAGAATTGTGGGCATCTAGGAATTCCCTTCCATTTTTGGATCTGGCTTACTCTAAGATAGTGATGGTGAACCTTTTCGGCACCTAGTGCCCAAAGTGGAACACGCACGTGAATGAGCGTGCATCCGCACCAGAAACGCAAAGACCAGCTGGCCGGTGCATGCGCATGCGTGCACTGGAAACCAGAAGAGCATCTGGTGACGGTGCGTGTGCCCACAGAGAGGGCTCTGCATGCCACCTCTGGCATGTGTGCCATAGGTACGCCATCATGGCTCTAAGATGTCTATAGTTTCCCAATCAAAACTGGAGTTATTGTGAGAATAAAGAGTTTATATCCAGCCTTCTTGACTTAAAATTACACTAGAGAATTAGCAAAAAGAAGCTCTACAGCATTATTCTTACATTACTGTATTTAGATTTATCTTACCTTATATCTTATGAAGCATCAACTTCCCACTGAGGCATCCTTTTTTTTTAGTCATTTCTGAACTGAATCTTAAACAAATAAATAGCTAACAAGTAACCCAATACCTCAAGAACCTACAATACTAAGGATGAAATACCTGTTTGGATTGTGCTATTTGATTTTTTTTCAATGTGAAGCAAGTAAATTTAAATTGAAAAAATAATCTATTCTGCATCTTTCTGTAAGATCCATGTGTAGAGTTAGATAACAATTCTTCAGTGAGAGCTGGGAAAGAAGTGAAAAACGTTTGATTTAACCTATTTAGCTGTGAGAATAAATAGCAATTGCACTTAGACTTATATACTGCTTCATAGTGCTTTGCAGCCCTCTCTAAGCAGTTTACAGAGTCAGCCTCTTGCCCCCAACAATCTTGGTCCTCATTTTACCCACCTCAGAAGGATGGAAGGCTGAGTCAACCTTGAGCCAGTGAGACTTGAACTGCCAAATTGCAGCCAACAGTCAGCAGACGTAGCCTGCAATGCTGCATTCTAACCACTGCGCAACCATGGCTCATAATGGCCAAATAACATGGAAAACAGTGTTACATTAAATCTAAAAATGACACTAGACATTACATATTTAAACACAGATTCTATTTCACAAAATAAATGGCATTCAGCCCATTGTTGTAGAGAATGTGTCTTCCATTAGGAAAACAGATGTTTGCATTATCTTTTTAATATAACATTTCTACACCAGATAAAACCCAAATGAGATTTGAATTTATATTCCCCAGTTTTATTCATTAGACCATTGGTCACTTCACTTTTTAAAAAAATGTTAAGTAAACAATTAGAGTTGCCAATGAAAGATTTTGAAATCCATTACACCAGGTTTTTAAAAAAAATCAATGCATTAAGGCTACCCTTATCTGAAGTGATACAGTTTTCCCATCAAAGATTAAGCAAACAAGTGTTCTGATCTGAGAATTTAATATACTGTCCTTCATAATTAAGCTCTGGTGATGCATGAGGTAAAAATTAGCGTTATACTTTATTTTATGAAGCATTGAAGTTCATACTTTAGTAGCTGATTTAATAATTAAAAGGATTGCAACCTGAAATTTTAATCAATTTATAAAGATGCTGCTGAACTGAAACGGATATAACTCTGGGTTCTCTTTCTTATTCTCTATTTCCCTTTAATTTCATATTTTTCCATTGCCCTCCCTCATAAGCAGTGATAAACAAAGGATTGAGAGGGGTGAAGTGTGGACATGATCCAGATCACAGAGGCCTACCTGTCAGGTCAGAGGAAGATTTCAAGATATCAAGATGTTTTGGGGACATTATCTGATCTGAAATTCTAGCTAGGAATCCAACCATATACACTCCAATGAAATAAATACTAGAACACTTAGCCAAAGAAACAAACAAATCTTTATTAGGGTCAGAGACGAGAGTAAGGAGGCTCGGTTGCAAACAACAATTTTAAAAAGCTAAAAGATAGAAAAACAAAAGTTATACAAGGTTAGACACCCCAAAAATACATTTTAAATATATTAACATGCATTTATAATTTATTTTAAATTATGTATGTATGTATGTATGTATGTATGTATGTATGTATGTATGTAAGGAAGGAAGGAAGGAAGGAAGGAAGGAAGGAAGGAAGGAAGGAAGGAAGGTAAAAGAATCTAAAGGGAGAGGTAAAAACATTAAATGGCTGCAGGGGAAAAGTTGGTGTATGGCTAACTAAATCTACCAAAATGTAAGGCCCTCTTAGCTGTTTGAGGCACAGGTCATCCATTATCTGATGGATTTTAAGTGCTGTTGTGCAGAACCTAACAACATTATATGTTGTAGCACTATTAGATATGTATAGCATTGTGCCATACATCCTGCATATTTATACAATAATGGTGAGATGAGGCGAGTACAAATGTCTCCGTAACACAGAGTATGTGTGCTGTTGTTTTTACGTGTCCAGAGTCACAAAGGCATGGTCTCTTTGGGTGGAGAGACCTAGCCCCATATTTAATGATTGGAAACTATTTCATATATTTCTATTGGCTCCACCGCTGTTTTTTTGGAAGCCTTGCAGACACGCTCTGGAGCGCGCGAGTGGTTTGCGGTAAAGTATTTTTAAGCCTTTTAAGAAAACAAGTTGAGAAAAACAGTGACCAGGTGTGTCAGAATCATCCATCCCCAGCCTATAATTAGCTTAGATGTATTCCAGATTGATCTCAATTCATTTGACTAATGGAACTGAAAAATAGCTGAATTTGCAAGACTAGGCTTCTTTGTCCATCAGGTTGCTCCTTCTTCACCAATCAGATGCTGACGTGTCAGTTGTTAGGAACAGATGTATCTGCTGATACTTGGGTCCTCAGAGATCCCACCATAGTATGCTATCTCTGCTATGAATGACCAGGGGTCTCCATTTCATGAAATATTGCTCCCGTTCCTGTCATTATCTCTAATTTTGAAGCTTGCATATTCATCATGGTTTTCTAAAAAGCCTCGTGTTCATATCTTAGCACTTTTTAAATTGCTTGTAAAGACAGTGTCATGAAGCCAATATGTTTCAGAATCAACTCAAATGTAACAATCTACTCTTCACTGAGTAGCTTCTGTTTTGTACATGGACCTCACATTCCATGTATGCTTCTTATGTAGTTTTACCTTTGAAAGAATCACAGGCATCAGTTGCCAGACATGACAGACACATACTGCATGGAATTTGTTGAGTGCTAATTTCTACCATATTGGCAATATGATTTCAAATAAATGTTAATTATACAACATGTTAGATGAGAATTTTTCAATCAGTTTATCAATCAGATACACCATTTTTAAAGTTTTCTCTCACAAAACTCATTTCAAGATGTTTGGACTTCAACTCCCAGAATTCCCCAGTCAGCTTTGATATCTTAAAATTGCCAAGGTTGAGAAACACTGGATTAAAGAAAGGAAAAGGAATAACTCTTAACCAGTGGTGAAATCCTTTTTTTTTTACTACCGGTTCTGTGGTTGTGACTTGGTGGGCATGACAGAGGAAGGATATTGCAAAATCTCCATTCCTTCCCCACTCCTTTGCCGGTTCTCCTCAAAACTACTCAATTTTTTCCGCTACAGGTTCTCCAGAACCTGCTGGATTTCACCCTTGCTCCTAACCCCTTATGTGGGCAGGGATTGGCCAACCTTTAGAAAAAGTAAAGTAGCTGTGAATAATACAGGGTGAATCACCACACAGTGAAAGCCACTGGATTCTTTCTGATCATCACCTCTTTGCTTGTTGCATGACAAAGTCTAATTCTTATGCTCTGATGTTACTATCTCTTGAACAAAAAGTAAAATGGAGATAAATGATTCAGAAGAAGGTAGATAGACCAAAAATATATCAAGATTTACTGAAAGGTCTCTGAATAATATGCAAGGATTTCTGACTCCAGTCTCTACCGTGGCAACAACAAAATGATTTCTCTACTTTCTGAAAGTATAGGCCACTGAAACAGAGTAACCGAAGGAAAGGCAATCTTATAGTCTGCATTGAAAATTTTTAAAAAGGCAAACATTCCATTGCTTGATGGTATGTAATTTAATAGACATCTGTGAAAACCTCTATGCTCATTTATCAGAACAATAAATGGTTTTCAACGTCATATTTTTTTCAGTAATGCAATCATCTTCTTAGTAGTTTCAGAGAGTATTAAAGCACAAATATATCATGACTTTAATAGCCATCGATTTACAATATTATTTAAATCTTCCGCATATATATTACAAAGAATAGATTTGTACAAACTTTAATGAAACCAAACATTAAAAGATTAATTTAAAAACTTAAGGCAGTAGTAATGTTCAACCAATAAGTGATGCAATTCTTAAAATTCTATCAGCAACAAGGCAGCAAAATGTATATTTTTATAACTGAATCTAGTTGGTGGTCATAATAACAACATGATGAAGACAGCAGCAAAGATTTTGCAAGTCTGAAAAATGGATATTCCTTGTTTAAATTATTTGAGATGCCTAAATGAAGGGAAGAGATTCCAGAGGGATTTGCTTTTGTTGTATTTACCTCTAATAGAAATCACACAAAGAGGAAAAACATAGACTGCTCCTCCCAATTACAAAACAGTCTGTTCCAGGTAGAATCTACCTGTCCAATAGATGCTCCCAGGAAGGTCAATAGATGCCAGTCCCTTTCTGTCAGCAAGGCAAGACATGTCCAAACAGGAAGTACAAATCATGAGTGCTAACTGACCAAGTTTACAGTAACAGGATCTTGCCGGTCTACAATTACTGCACTTGCCCCCTCCCTTGACGTTACTTTCCAGAGAATTGTGGGGAGTGGGAGGCAGGGACCTTTCTAAGATGCCCTGTCCACTTCTTTTCCTTCTCTGCCCTGAGATACCATTTGCATGACAGTTGTCTAGGATGGGACTCTTCCTTCTCTCTCCCAAGGTCATTCCCACAGACCATTACAACTTCTCACTCACTGAGAGATATGACAACACAACCTCCGCAAATAGGGAACACAATCTTCTAGATAGTTGACATCGCATCACATTCCAGGCCATGCCCATCTGTATGTACACGCATAGGAAAGATGCGGGACTTCAATTGTGGCACCATGCCTGCCATTTTCCCCATTTTTTACTCCAGTATGAATACCCCAGGATAGGAGGAAGGGCCCTGGAAATAAGAAGTCTCTGTTACTCGACACACTTCCTTTGAGAAATGTGTCCCTGGAATGGGGTTGGTTCTATTCCCCAAAACATTTTGAAAAGTGGTTAAATTTATTTTTTCATAGAACTTTCAGGGATTGGAGAGTGTCATGCTATAGATAACTATAAGGATGTTTTTCCCATCTTTTGAGAGAAGTGTTGTGTAGAAAAGGAATTTACCAAATATTTAGGCATGTTTTGTCAGTTGCCAATTTTTTGTGTAATTGTAGACTATTTTTCTTTACGAATTAGATTCTGTATACTGCTCAGAGTTGTCAGACTGAACGGAGGTAGAAATCTCAGTAATAAAGGGTCCTTTTAAATTAAATTTATTAAATTAAATATTTTTAAATAAAATATACATTTATTAAATTAAATATTTTACATAAAATATAAATTTATTAAATTAAATATTTTAAATAAAATTTAAATTTATTAAATTAAATATTAAATATTAATTTATTAAATTAAACATAAACGATTACATTTAAATTTAATATTTAAATTTTAAATTATTTACTGATTAGAGTTATAGAACCTCCCAAATCTTAATGCGTTTTAGAAATCAAACTTAAAGAGTACTTTTAAATCAGATGGCACTTTTAAGAAAATGATCAGAACATTCAGTATTTAGGATCTAAACCATACTGGGAAAATAATTATTTTCCGTAGTTATACAGACTCCTGCATAACAAGGTAACTGCTAAAGGACACTTTAAATGAATGCTAAAAAATGGAAAGGCTGGTTCAACATTTCCAGTAGAGACCAGCTAAGTCATCCTCAGAAGATTGTAAGAATGGATGGAGAATAATTAACCAGGTGGAATACTACTCTAACAAAATGTCTAAGACTTTTTTTTATCACTAAGGATCTAACCATTAGGAGCTGCAACCTTTTCTTTTGTTCTTTTAGTCTAGAAATCTGCTTTAGATAAGAGGACTCATTTGTGAATGTTTGCTCCTTTCTGCCTGGATGCAAAGATTTGTTTTTTTTATGGAATAAAGCAAATTGTTAGGATCACTTCAGATTATCCCAATTCAGTAGAACCACACTGTTTTGGAAGAAACAGAACATGCGTACATTCAAATGTTGAAGAAATCCCCCATGGAAATCCCCCAGTACAGTTACAATCAGCTTTATGCTCTGTTGCCTTAAATTCATCACTAAGCTATTTTGCCTGAAAGTCAGGAAAGAAGCCGGTTTTGTAAGCAAATGCTTGCAAATGAGTTTGAGATATATAAAATACCTTGTGTGACCCGTGTTCTGTACAGTGAAGATCTGAAAATCGGTTTCGCTCCAGACCCCCCGACCCTGAGCAGAGAAGGATGAATTCTAAGATCTTGCTGTGTCTCTCATTGGCTCTCTCCATCCAGGGTGAGTACATGCGCCAACTAAAGGGGACCAAGTACTTGCAGTGGGAAAGGAAAAATGTAGGACTTGTGCTAGGACAAAGAGTAAGCATGAGGGGCTGGCAAAATCTAGACACCTCTAGTCTTTCATGGGAATACAATTAATGAACACAGCAGATATAATGAAGGCATATAAATGTTGATCCACATCTGGGAAACTGAAGGATAAAATAAATATGTCTTTCTATTTATGGATAGATAGATAGATAGATAATGATAATTAGGGGAGGATAGATAGATAGATAGATAGATAGATAGATAGATAGATAGATAGATAGATAGATAGATAGATAGATAGATAGA